>VXBI01005372.1:1145914-1238703 GCA_013397375.1 Toxostoma redivivum
CGGCGCCGCCGCCCGGTGGCAAGTACTCGCCGTATTCCCCGCCCCGGTCGGGCTTGTGGTTGCTGTTGAAGAGGTCGGCGAAGAGCTCGTCGTTGCAGAGCTCCAGGTTGGGCACGGCAGACATGGAGTCAATGTAGGAGCTAAAGTCGATGGCGCTCTCGTCCTCGTACATGGCCGGGGCGGCGGCGCTCAGCTCCGCCAGGTTGGTGCCGCTGCCCCCCAGGCCGCCCCCCTGCTCCTCGCCGCTCATCCCGCAGCCGCCGCGGGCCCCCGGCTTGCAGGCGGGACCCGGCCCGCCGCCGCTGCCCACCTTGGCGTCGTAGAAGTTGGCGGGCTCCAGGCACCAGCTCTTATAACATGCCGGGGAGTCCAGGCTGTAGAGAGCGGCGGCGCTCATGGGCGAGCGGGACGCTGCGCCGCAGGGCCGCGGCGCGGGGGTTCCGGAGCGCGGGCACCAAACGCCGCTCCGCGACGGTCGCAGCTCCAGCCTCTGTCACGGGCAGGTGGGAGCGGGGCTGCTGATGCTACCGCTGCTGCCGCTGTTGCCGCTCACACCGCTGCTGCTGCCGCTGCTACTGCTCGGTGACACCGGCGCTGCCGCTGTAGCCCCGCCGTCGCCTCCCCGAGGGGGCCGATCCGGGCTCGGGTCACGCCGTGAGCAGCGTTAGGAGGCGGGGATGGGACAAGGCGTCTCAGGACCTGGGAGTGAAACGCCCGCTCGGTCCCTTCTTATACGGCGCGGGCCCCGCCTCCTGCCCCAATGACGGGGAACGACTGTTCCCGGCACCCCCGGGGACCCGGGGGCGGGAGCGGGTGGGGGGCGCGGCCGCCGAGGCCGGGCTGCCGCCGCAGCGAGCTGCCACCTCCCGGCCGACGGTGGCCGCGGTCCGAGGTGCCCCCACCGCGGGCATGGGACGGTGCGGGCGCCTTTCGGGCGCCTGCCGCCCTCCTCGCACCGTCCCGGCCCCAGAGAGCGCTGCCCGACGTCGCTACCGGCATCCCATGCCTCTGGCTGAGCGTTAATTTTCCTTTTTCCACGAGGGCCAGCGGAAAAGTTGGCTGAAAAAGTTGATTTTACCCCAGCACCACGCTGCGTCCCCCCACGCGCTTCCCCAGCGGCGCCTGGGATGGAGCGCTACGGGAAGATGCTGCCTGCCCCACGCGTGTATCACCCTGTGCATCACCCGAGCGCCCTCCGGAGGCTCAGCTCCCTTCGCGGGAGCACGGGTAGCTTCGACCGAGGAGGATGTAAATCCCCCGCTCCGGGGAGAGAGTGGCCGCTTGGATTTCTTCTGGCAGGACGTTCTGGTGGGACAGGGTCTCTGATGCATCTTTAGCTGCTTCACGCTGTCTGCATGAAGTTATGCCTCTTAAAACCTTACATTAAGCTATTATGCACGTTGTTGACCCCTGCGCTCCTTGCACCCCACAAACTACTACTCCAAAATTGGCAAGTATCAGAGAACTGAAAATACCTTCAGCTAAAAGATAAGTTTTCTAGTTACATAAGAGTATCTAAAACCCTGGCTTCACCCCCGCTGCTCCACCAACTGAATTACTGAAGAAACACACAACAAAGCTCCCTTAAATTTACTTTAAAAAATATTTACTTATTTATTTGTCTTCCAGAAGACCCTTCTATATTTAAGATAGGACTATCGCAGGTGCTGACTTTCCAGCCCAGCACTCAGCTGACGCTGCTGGCATGGAGCTGTGCCTGCGGAGCGCGGTGCCACTGGCCCGGAGGTGGCTTTCTGGGGAGCGCGGGTACATGCCCGTCGTGCCGTGCCTGCTGCCCCTCTCCGGGCAGGGCTCCATCTGCCGCCACCGCAGCTGTTGCAGGACCGCAGCTGTTTATCACAGGGGTGTGTATTTTAACATAAGTAGCTGGGAACAAGACTGGCACATACTCTCCCTTTGGATGTAAGCTCCTCGTGGGAAGGCTTGTGGGATCAGGGCAAGTGTGCAGTGCCTGGCAGGTGGGATTTTACATCTGCCAGGTAAGGTTTCACTTGGAGAGGCTTTGCTTTTAACTCTAGCTTTGCCAGATGTATTATGTCTAAATAAATTTGATTTCCTTTCTCATCAGGGGATTGATGACAGACACAACCTCTGTCTACACTAGCATTAACCACTGAACTTGACAGTGACATAAGAAATGGTTGCTTTTGTTTTTTCCACATTGTCAAAGAAATATGCCCCAAACCATTTTACACATTATTTGTTGCCTTCTATGTGCCCCAGACCTTCTCTTGGGTCTATTCATGATGCACAACTCTGCACCACCTGCCCCTGGCCTGGCTCTCCAGCAGGGAACATGGTGTTCCTGGACCCTTTTTCTCTGTATGAAGTGTAGAGGAGTGCATGCATGAGCATGGGAAGATAGCTCAGAAATGAGATGCAGTCTGGTATCTGCTGTCTCTCCCTTTGCTCTGCTGGAAGGGTTAGATCTCACCCATTGTAGTCATAAAATTATGACTTGCCTTGGAAAGCACTAATTTAACTGTTTGCAGCAGAACCGTGTTACACTTCCAGCTCGCCAAAGTCCTTACCCCGAAGGTCAGCCAGCGTTGGCATGCCACTGTGCCAGCCTGAACATGCCTATTTAATGCCCATCATGTGTTACTCCAAAAAAGACACCCAATTCCCAGCCAGGACACCCGACCCCCGCTGGGCACCTTGCCTCCTTGGCAATTACATTCTCAAAATCCCTCAGCAAAAGGCACAGAACTGCTGTGCAAACCTCAATATAAGCCACCTGTGTCACAACTAAGCCTCACCACGGAGGGTGCAGCATTGCCTACAGGGTGTTCAGGGCCTGGAGGTGTGTTCAGAACTCGTGTCAATGCCCGTCCCACAAACCCAAGCAGCAGGAGTCACCCCCTGGAGGTGTGTTAGTTGGGTTTGTTGATGAGGATGAGATGTGTGATTTCAGGAGAAGGTTTAGGGGGGCTCTCCCACGTGCCATGCAGGGTGTGAAGCCCTGGGGTGCTGCAACACCTGCAGCAAAGCACCCAGGAGAATGTGAGCAAGTGATACCTGGCACTTAGCAAGGCAGTGCACTGAAGGCAGGATGCCATCCACGCTCTGCTGTTTCCTGGGCTGGATTTGTCTGGCATCTCAGCAGCTGAGTCTGCTCCCATCTGCATATGTAATTTCATGAGCAGTGAAGTACAGGCAAGTTCTTGATTTCCCTCATCTGTCCTGCTGAGTTCCTGACCTACCTAGACACAGCTTGTCTCTGGGATCAAGTATTTTAAATATCAGTAAGAAGCAGGTGATCATCTGAATTTCAGAATAAATTCTTTAAAACTTGCTTGAGGTTCATGCTACAAATCAAGTGAAGTATTTAAAACTGGCAAGAAAGGACAAGAAACCTTTCTCTAAGTAGCAGAAAAAAGACAAAACTTTATCTTACTCTGAACTGCTGGCTGTGAATCTCAGAGAAACACCAGGATGCTGATCCCTTCAGAGATGGCAGTTAAATCACATTGTTTTCTGACTAGCTCTTCTGCATAAATTGGGAACAGGCTATAAATTGGGAACTCAGGGAAGGAAAGAAAATAGGGTAGTGCCTCAGCATGCTCATCTCCAGCAACCCAGCCTGGCATGCAGTACTTTTTGGGACAGTGGGACTAGGAGCATGGTGAGGCTGTGCTAGTCCTGGGGAGCCTAAGGAGCCCTTCTCTGCTCTTGATATTATGGGCTTGAGATAGCACCAGCAGGACATCAGGTCCTGGGGGATTAATGGGTAAAGACCAAGCTGATGGGGGGGATAAGATGGAGTACTGGTTTGCTGCATTTTTCCTCCCTGCAAGAAGCAGCAGGAATGCAAGTATCCTTTCATTCATCAGCTGGAAGCCAGCAATGGCACGTGGGGACTGACAAGGGAATGGGACACATAACTGAGGAGGTGCAAGTTGTCTGGGGAGAGTCAAAAACCTGCCTGCACACTGCTAGGGAGGCACAGTACCTGTCTGAGGTTGGTGTTGGCTCTTGTCAGCCAGCACAGTGACTGCTGGACAGCCCCTTGCTGCCTGCTTATGCCACCTCTGCCAGGGCTTGTGCCACCTCTGCCAGGGCCTGTGTCTCTCCTTTGTCCTGAAGCACTGTCGCAGTACTTTGCTTGTCACTGTATTTGTACATCATTGCACTCAACCTGTCTGTGGCCTCCCTACACTTAGCAGCTGAAGAACTTGATGGTAATTGAAAGGATTTTTCCTTTTAGCTCACTTAATTGAAGCTCTGTGTTTTGTCTCACTGCAGGCATTTAAGCCCTGGCAGTGTCAGCCCAGGCTGGGTTTGTCCAGCTGCACCTGTGGCTGCTGAGCTGCTGAGTAAGATCCTCCACATACCCAGGCTCCCAAAAGGCCAATTGCTACTGCAGCAAAATGCCTCAGAACCTGTGCTCCTTGTTTTCACACACTCTCTGGTGGCTACTCAGAACTTCTTCCTGATACAGGTTTTGCATGAATATCCATTCATGTGATCAAATTGACAGCTACATCTTCTGTGTAATCAAATGAAATCTTGTGTGGTATAATTTACTGTGAGTGTAATGGACAAGTAGAGCAAATGTTCCCCTCTTCTGTCCCATCAAAAAAGATGAAGAAAAAACTCCACTCTATAAATAATGTGGAAACTGGAACCAAAACTTTTCCATTCCCTTATGGCCACTCCTTCATGTTATCAGAATGGTTTCAGTTGGAAGGGACCTTAAAGATCATCCAGTTCCAACCCTCCTGCCATGGGCTGGGACAACTTCCACTAGATCAGGTTGCTTAGAGTCCCATCCAACCTGGCCTTGTACACTTCCAGGGATGGGGCATCCACACCTTTTCACTGTTCCTGTATCTCATCCCTTTCACAGTGAAAAATTTCCTCCTAATAGCTCATATAAACACAACCACTTTCAGTTTAAAACCATTCCTCCTTGTCCTATCACTACAGACCTTGACAAAAAGTCCCTCTCCATCTTCCCTACAAGCTCCCTTCAGGTACTGAAAGGCCACAATAGGGTCTCCCCTGAACCTTCTCTTCCCCAGGCTGAACAACCTCTCAGCCTGCCTTCACTGGAGAAGTGCTTCAGCTCTCTGATCATCTCTGTGGCCCAAAAAATTTCCCAACCTTTTGCAACAAGAAAATACCCCTCTAAACACCCTATTCTGGATATACCTTTGTTTAACATAAGGTGTGGCTCTTCGGTAGTTTTGCTGCAAGACCAGTGACACCATTTGGTATGAGGGGT
Source organism: Toxostoma redivivum (assembly GCA_013397375.1). NCBI lineage: Eukaryota > Metazoa > Chordata > Aves > Passeriformes > Mimidae > Toxostoma > Toxostoma redivivum. The sequence continues at coordinate 1,151,163 of VXBI01005372.1, forward strand.
GTCTGCCAGGGTGTGAGCTTTCTGGGTAGGTGCCATTTCTCACAGGCAGCATAACTTAAAAATGAAAATTTTAAAGCCCATGTAATTCTCAAATGAGGCACGGTGTTAATAAAGTGACTCGGCAGACCCTCAGCCTTGGAGGAAAAAACGTTTTAAAGCAGAGGCAATAAATCCTTACCCTTGATTTTGAAAAACAAGAATTTTGGGGAGAAGTGTCTGTATATATAGATGCTTACTTTTGGAAGCAGCTGGCCAAACCTGTATATGTGAGACCAGAAGAGCTGTAGGAAATTCCTTATTCCGTGTATGAATATGAGCCCAATTCATTGTTTTTGTGAAAATCTCATAGGCTCCTTCCTGTGCCCAAATGTGTGCTGGAGCTGTATCATCTCTCAGCCACAGAGACCTCAAGATAACATTTAATCTGAGGGGCAGTGGTGGGGACTAAGGGGGGAAATCCTGAGCACAAGAAGCAGCATGCAGGAACCTCTCTATCCGCTGGGAAAGGAGACAGTAGGCGGCAATTCCAGAGTTTTCCTCTGGATTCAGCAGTACTGTTATTCTTGGCTAGAGGGAAATTATAAGATTGGCAGGGATGGTAAGGATTAGCTTAAACACATCATTCTATACTCTAAGAAAAACCTAGTGAGAATATATGCTAATGTTTTACATAACTTTTTAGATACAACTAATGGATTTCCAGATATAGTGCCCATCCATCTGGTTGTTTAATCTGAGAAGGAAATACTCTGCTGTACTTGTGAATAGCTCCCAAGCTCCATCATGAGACCTGATGCAGACTCTGACTCTGATCTTCACATAATCTTAACTCTTTTCTGGGAGCCAAATAAACCCACCCTGTAAAGCACTGAGCTCAGCAATGTGAGGTTTGCATTGTGTCAGTGCCTTCCTTGCTGCTTCACGGGCTGGCTCCAGCCTTTCCATTTAGCTGCTACATCTTACTGAGAGCAGCTGCCATTCACATGTGTTGGAGGTTATTTCCAGGACCATTCAGCTTCATGGTGAAAGCTGCCTAAAGAAAGTTAGGGGAACTCCACTTTTCTGCACAGGATGTGTCTCTGAGTTGAAGACCCAGCAGCCTCGTGCTTTGTGCCTCAGCTGACACATGAGCTTGACAAACACATGACTAATAGGGGCTGCTGTAGCTGAGGCTTCCCACTCTTGCACTTACTCATTCCAGGCCCAAACCGGAGCTTTTAACTATTTAAATTGTCATGAACACGTTCTCAGGCCGTGTCACTTTTGCCTGTCTCACAGGTTTTCATCCCCAGGCTGAGCTGGTTCACCGTGGGCCTCAGGGAGCAGAGAACACGGGGCGGTGACCCCCAGCTCCCTCCCCCAGGAAGGGCCAGGCTGCACCAACTCCCCTTCCCAAAGGCCAGGGAGGGAGGCCTGCTGTGCACAAACATCTGCTGCTGCTGAGGATATCAAAAGTCCTACGAGAAGAGCCTTGTTAAAGTATAAACCTAAACTTTGTCCTCTGCAGTGCAGGTCAAAGTACCCAATAACCATCTGAGGTATGTACCAGAAGTGCCATTAAACACCTCGTACACCCAGACACTTAATTTCTAAATGCCCCCTGCCTTTTCATGTTGCCTTTTTTATTGTGCTTTAAACTTTCTTATATTTGTATAGTGACAGCATGAAAGCCAGGGTACCTCACCTGACCAAGTTTTAGTCATAAGATTGCAGTCCTAATTGTTAGCAGAGATCAAAAGAACAAAACACCATGACATCTTATATAGTGTATATAAAAACAGACTGTATCAAACTCTTTTATTAAAAAAACCCTCACCTTACTGTCCACTAATTATAATCTCTATAAATGGGTAAATATGGAAGTTTTTTGTGATTAAAGTGCCCTAAATTAACTTTTGAAACGAGGTATACAGCTGAAAGTTTATTTTTATTTTTAAATATTTCCTCTACAAAAATACATCTGAACAATACTTTTAATTAATCAAATTATAAAAATGTTTTGAATTTCTTGATTTGTAACAGTTTTGACACAAACCACTGAGTATGTTTATTAACAAGAAAGGTAACAAATAATCATTGTTGCTGGAAAATATTTGAAGCAGAAAAGCTTCCTCCCCGTTCTTTAGGCCTCAGCAATCTTCCTCATTATGAGTTTTTCATGGAGTTACATCCAGAAGGCAGATTTCTTTACTCTCCAGATGACAGATTCATCTGAGACTGGTGCCAGCAGCAGACATGGCCCTCAGTGATACCAGAACTGCCCCATTGCCACAGAGGGAGGAGGGAAATCTTGTAGGCAGTGAAAGGGCAAAGACTAATTTTTATTATACCCTTTATGATAATTATTAAAAGCCTCAATTAAATCTATATCTGACAGTAAATCTGGGTAATGAGGAACAGTAGAATTTGAGAAAATTCTCTTTCTCCCTTACTGCCCATGCTGCGGTTTAACCTCAGCTGGGAGCTCAACCCCACAGAGCTGCTCCTCAATCCCCCCAGAGCAAACTGTAAAGTGAGAGAACTCGGGGGCTGAGATCAAGATGGGTTATAGGTTAAACCAAAAGCTGTGCACACAAGTGAAGCAAAACAAGGAATTAATTCATTGCTTCCCATGGGCAGGCTGGTGGTCAGCCCTCCCCAGGAAAGTTGGGATGACACCATCACCCTGACCATCTCCCCCTCTTTCTCCTCCTTCCCCCAGCTCTACATGCAGATCATGACACCCCATGGTTTGTGATACCCTTGGGTCAGCCGGAGTCAGCTATCCTGGCTGTGCAGTCCTGGACTCCTCATGGTGTGAGAGGCAGAAGAGGCCTTGTCTCTGTGCAAGCCCTGCTCAGCAATAATGGAACATCCCTGTGTTATCAACAGTTTCCAGCACAAATCCAAACCACAGCCCCACTACAGCTACTCTGAAGAAAACCAACTCAATCCCAGCCAAACTCACCACACCTGAGATCTGGCTGCTGGAGACGAAGAATAACATCTGGCACAACCTCCACAGTTTGGAATATGCAAATTCCAAAGTGCAGTAGACATTCCTGTGCTGTGCTGCAGTTATGGCAAAAAGCTTAGGTGCTCAGCTCTGCCAGCTTCTGGCTTGGGCCAAACAATAATTTGGAAATAAAACAGTGTGAGCAGTGCAGACTTCCAAAGGACAAAGATAACCTCTAATTGCTAAAAACAGTCTCATCATTACTGTCTCATCCAGAAATGAAAAAGCTATTTAGATACTTGAGGTGTTATCTAGAGCTAAGAGCCGTTTTCTGCTTAATTTCACCATGTGGTCCACTGATACTACTGATATGAAAATCTTCAAGTTTTAACTACAAATAATATGTGGCTGTAGAATGGTTTCAGCTGATTGTCATCAAGGTCTCTGTAAAAGAAAAGCACAGACTCACTACATCACTACACTGATGCCCACAAGTTGGCAGGGTATGAATTTGTGCTTTCCACTGAGGGATTTTCAGTGCTTTTCAAATAAATCTTCAAGCTCTAGAGCCTCTCCAGTTCTTTCTACATTGATTTTAACACAAAGACAATAAAGCTGCTTTGTTACAGAATCACACACAAGAAAACAATTTTTTAAAAAGAAACAAAAATCACTGTTTGAATACAGCTTTAATACAAAAGTTTATTTTCTCTGCTAGTCAAATTAACTGGTGATAAAAATAGTTAGGAGTTTTTTTCCTTTTTGGCCTTAAAATTCTGATCTGGTTGCAGCTGTGTTTTAGGGTACAGGTCCCTTGGCAGACAGGGTTATAGATGGCAGCTCCTCACATCCAGGGTTCCCATCCTTCCCAGACTCTACCAAGAATATTGGGGTCTGTTGCTTGATCGATGAGGCATCTCACTTGGGTCTCTTCTGAAAGTCCATTCTCTGGCTCTTTGGCTCTGATATCATAATTAGGGTTACCACGAGCCACAGCTGCAAAATCATTATAAGCAGGTGACCTCTCATGGCCCAGGCGCAGCTCATCACTGAAATTGAGAACACAAAAATAAGCTCTTACTAAAAGAAACAAGCAAAAATATCTGAGATGGATTTTTAAATACGAAACAGCACTTGAAAAATAAAGCCTGAATTGAGATCAAGATGTGGAGGCTGCTCAAGAGCTGTAGAAGGCTTGGGCAGTGAAGACTGGTAGTTTCAGGGGCTCTTTAGTTGTGGATATTTACCATGAATAAGCCAATTTTGTCAAAAGTCTCCAGTGGAAAGAAGGATGCAACAGTTCACATCCAAGCTGTTGATCTCTTTACCTGCTCTCCTGATCTGTGCCTATAATAAGTATTTTGCTGCCTTTTCCAGTTCAGCCTTGACCGCAAAAGGGACTCCTCCCAAGTCCTGCACTTTTCAATATTTGTATGGTTTTAAAACAGGCTTGCTTTCTTTGCTTTTCTGTCTTTCCCTTGATTAATCCAAAATGACTTTTTAAGAGAGGATGGAAGGGATTAATTGTACTTTTAACTGAACTTAAAAGACATTCTGGTTTGAGCCAGACTTGACTAGACTGACGTAAATAACCTGAAAATGCTACCAGATCTGAATTTGATGTTTCTTGTAAGCAGCTTTCCTCCATGCCTCCCCTACACTAGTACAGGTTCCATTTCAAGCAACCCTCCACCAGAAGCATATATTAATTCAAATATTATCCCTACCCTAAAAACAGTGGAGACAAACATAAAGAACAGTGGGACTGAGGAGTATGAGATTAAGCAGCCTGACAGGGAGGGGAGGCATATGTTGCCAGGAGCAGTAAAACTGCTCAGAAGGTCTGAGCTGGAGCAAGAAAACTCACAGGGAGATATCTGGTGTTTTGGCTGGCAGAGTGATTCAGAGAGCTTGTATGTGGACCAAAATGAATCTGACAGAAGGTTTGCTGAAATTTTGCCCTGTCTGTCTCTTCTCTTTTCCTAGCTGCCATTCTATCCAAAAGGAGCAAAATCTGACACAGGAGCCTTCCAAAGCTCTTAGTGGAGCAGTGTAAAGCAAAAAGAGAGCATCTTACCAAGTGATTATTGCTGGATTGGCACCTGTAAGCTTTCTTCTAACATAGCTGACCTTTTGCAAAGGGTACCAGTTTACTTCAGATATGTTTATTTCCTTAATCCACGTGCCTCCTTTTTTCAGCTGTCTTTGTTCAAAGTTCTAAGGAGAAAACATATTTGTCCCATTTATCATAAATCACACACTTGAAAAAGGCTTTTAAGCTACAGATCATAGCAAGTCAAGCCAGTATCTTAACTGCAGATGCAGTGGAGGACAAAGCAGTGAGATAATATCTAACTTGCCTATGACTTTAATTTACAGCTGAAGTTACTGAAGTGCAACTACTTTGAGATTTTTTTTCTCTGTAACTATTAGTTCGATGTATACAGTGCTGTTATGTAAATTTAAGAGGCTGAATGCAAAAAGTTGAAAATATTTATGCTGGTGCCACTTTAAGTGGCGTAACATGATCAAGAGCTATCCACGTCTTTAGGATTATCATGAAAGATAAAGAACAGTACACTGATAACACAGATATATGCTACTGGTTTTTGTGCATCAATATAGAATTCTGTCAATTAAAATACTTTAGAGTTCAGTTTCTCTGAGAACTTGATAAAACAAAGAAAGATAAAAGGAGTACTGAGAGTGAGCCTCAAGGAATACTTCCTTTTTCATCAATTTTATTCTTATTACAGTTTAAGAATTTTCACATGAAGAAAAGAGGACAAAACCCCACCTTCCAGTCCAAAGAAGGCTCTTTTACAAACACATCCATGGTGCTGATGAGGAGGTCTGGATCTGAACGATAAGCCCTCAGGGCATGCACCATCACGCTGTAAATGAGTCCCCACTCTTTCACTGGCATCATCAGATTAACAAACTGTCGAGTCAGTCGAAAGGGCATCAACTCCGGCACACTCAAGAACTAGCCAAGAGGAAGGACAGTCAAAAGAAAACAAAAAGTAAGAAGCCTTGGAACTGAAGGATTAAACGGGAATATTTTATTCTTCTTTAGATTTGAAATCCTCTTTGTCACTTCACTGAAAATAACACACGAAAGTAAAACCGAACCAAGTTGTGACATCAAAGCTCTAGTATTGAGTGTATAGTGGTTGAAACCATGGTTGAACTGTGTAAAATACCACCATATCGACTCTGTGGACTTCCATAGCTCACTGCTTGTCTGAGAATATCTGGACTCAGATATTTTATTCAATTGACTAGAAGTAACTTGTAAAGATTATTTAGAACAATGATTATTTAGCACTATTATTTAGATTATTTAGCACTAGAACAATGGCAACCTGAAGAGCATCAAATTTAGTCCTGAGAACACGTGTGTAATCACACATACCAAATGCAAAAGCTGTAACAAATTAGTTGAAAACAAATACCTGTGTGGCTGCACCAAAAGCGTATCCAAAGTCTATTCCCACCATGCCACCTGTCTCCTTGTTAATCATGAAGTTGGACAGATGCCGGTCTCCAATCCCAAGTATCCAGTGGCTGATGCACATCAGTGCGTGGGAGCTGGCAAAATGGGAGCGCAGGGCCAGGAAGGCCTCGGCAGATGTGCTCATTTTCACAAAGGCTCGCCTTAACAAAACAGAACTCGCTGGTTGAACGTAGAGAAACATCAACAGTTGTTTCACAATGTACAGCCATCGGCAGCACTTACCGCAGCAGGTCTTCTGGAACACTGCCCTCCCTGCTTTTGAAGGATGTGACTGCTTCTGTACGGCTGGCATTCCTGCAAAGCAGCGGAGAAATACAGGTGGCTGCTGCAGTAAAAGCCCGCTGGATGTTGAAAGTCAAGATACGCTCATGACTGAGCAGCGTGCGGTGCCTACTCCAGTAAACAGTACAGCAAGCCACAAAGTGTTCACCCCCCAAACTTTCTCTGATATTAGAAGTGCCCCATCCTCCCTCTTTCTCCCAACAGTTATTTCCAAGACTGCTATTTCTAAATCCAAAAGAGTATGTGGTTTTGTGTATTTTCCTCCAAATTAAGTTGATGGGTTAAGTTTTAATAAAGCAATGCAATCATGTTCTTTCTGGCTGAACAGTCTCTTCCAAGTAGAGGAATTAAGAGTTACATCTCTCAGCAGCAGGCTGAGGCTATACTGACACTACAAAGTAGTGCAGCAGAGGGGAAGCAACAGAACTGAAGAACTGGTGCTGAGGGCACTCATGCCATGCAGATTTGGGGAAGGAAGCTTTGTCGTAGCCCATATCCAGTTTTGAATGCTTGTGAGAGCTGAAATGTGCCAGGTGCTTTCCTTCCAGTCTACTTCCCTCTGAAAGGAGCACAGCTGAGAAATAGAGGACAGCCCTTTGATGTAGCAGACTGAAGATGAGTGGGGGTGATTGGGAATTACTAGAAAAGCATATTCTGGATCTGAATACAAGTATTAATCCAGTTAAATGAGACAAAGTTTTCCTTTAAAAAGCAAGACACATGCTTAAGCAGGTTACGAGTTTATAAGAAATGCTCTGGATACTTCACTTTTCCACCCACAGTGCTAGATCTAGGTAGGTGCGGAAATTCCTCTGAGAGGATGCTCAAGTTGGGAACCTAAACCATCAAATATTCTTCAACTCTCAGTGAATCATGGTGATTTTCTCTGCCCAACTCCAGCAGATGCTTGGGCTCTGAGGCAGCCTACCTAACTGCATAATCAGGAACAAGACGCCTAGAAAATAAAGTTGAAGAGCAGCATCTGCTTCTAGACACTTTCTAAAGGAAGTGAGCAAGCTTCTGGAAGCATTCCTGTACTCTGGTAGGATTTTTGGCTAGAGGAATTTTGCAAAGCATCTCCAGGAAGTAAAATGAGCAGTAAAATGAGCAAAAATCACATCTAAACATCATATTATAATGCAGATCATACTTTTTTTTCCTGGAATTTCTACATCTCTGTGCGTGTGCACACTCTAGCTTCTATATTTCACATGCAGTTCTCTTTTGAAACCTACCTGTACATAGCATGGTATCGAGAGATGCCCTGTGCTTTCCCACCCATCCTGGACAGCCACTCAGAATAGGTAGCACGAGGTCCTCTTGGACTAGGGATAAAAAAAGAAGTACTGATGATTTCCCTGTATCTCATCACTCTCTATCTGATTATCCAAAGGCTGTGTGCTGCTCTGACCCATGAAATTTTTATGCAAAGGAAAAGTCAGGAAGCTACAGCCTACAATAATTTTAGCCTTGCTATGGAAATGAAGTTTATGCAGAGTATAGGCTGATCCATTCATCTCCTTCACCCCAGCTTTGAACACACTTCAGTCACATCTGACAGAAGATTAGACATCTCAAAGGTGTTAATTTCTCAATAGGTACCATGAGTACCTCCAGAAGAAAGAGCCAAAATAATTTCTCCAGGGAGGGAAAGGGAAATTTTTGACAGTCTTGTAGCCTTTGAGAAGCATTATGCAGTCCACCATAGTACATGCTGCCCTTTGTCCTTCCAAATGAGCAGGGAATGCAGGAAGGCAGTTTGCTATCTCCTCAGCATGCACAAGAGAGGAGGAATGAGTGCTTGAACTTAGGGTATTAATCATAAGAAGCTAGTATTCTTTAGTTGCACTGCTTATGAAATAATTTGATATTTTTCCCCCATCTTAACTAAATACATCAGACTTTAAACTTCTGATTCAGAGAGGCAGCAACTTAGCAGAGCAGCCACCTTCTCTCTTCCTTCCAAAGCATGTTTTGAGATAGACAATGTCATTCCTATTTAAAAAGCATTTATCAGTTACAGGTTGTAGCCCATCACTTTGGGATAAATAAAACTATTTCAAAAATTCAGAAAGCTGCTCCCCCCGACCCCAACCAAAATTTTCCTTTGTGAGTGCTGTCACTTAATCACAGCTCAATATAAAATGCTTTAATTGTCCTGACTGAATAACATATGGGAAAATGTTGACGTCTATATATACATTAAAGCAAAGGTTTTTTTTTAATAAATTATGACCTGCTTTTAGAAAGATACTGATCTTCTACATTGAGCATATTATAAGTTTCCTTCTCTCACGAGATGGTTCCATGTGAGTCTTCCTTCACTCTCCCACTCAGTGAATTGAGATCAACATAATACCACCGCTGTTCACAACAGTGAATCAGACAGCAGTAATGCAGGAACTCTAGCAGTTCCTAAACTGCTCACAAATCAAGTAACCATAGATATGAAGACTCTTTGGAGTCCAACCTCCACGCTGGAGTTTCCTCCAACCTGCCCCATAAATGTTAACTAGTAAAAATAAATGATGACAACAACACTCAGACAAACCCAAACAGAGATTATGTAACTAAGAACCACATTTGTAAATTAAACCACATTTCTAAATTCCACAACAGAAATTGGCTGAAGTGCCAGAATTAAATAAATTTTACAAATATTCAACCTGCAATTACAATCATGGGAAAGCAACATAATTTATTCAAACCTAGCATGTAGCAAATCAGAGAATGCTCAGTTACAGTTGTGTTCTGTGCATTTGCTGCCAATTTCCATCCCCTATCACTAACTCACTGCTGAACCCAGGTTCTGAATAGCTCTGTCTCTACTCCCTTCCCCTGCCCCCCATTGACCTAAGTCCATTTCCTGCCTGATCAAATCAAGAGATCAAAATCCTCTGCTTGTAAAATCAATCTGCTGATAAGGAAATGGTGATGATAATGACGTCACATGTGATTATAATTATAAGCCTCTTGTTTAAACAAGCTGGGTGGAGGATATTCCAGCTACAATGGCACTCATTAAACAAACAGTTGCCAATTAGTAATTTGGGTCAGGAAGTACAAACTGCCTCCTTGCTTATAAGTACTTTTCTTTTATTCTTTAATTAAAAAAAATAGTGCCACAAGACTGTCAGTTATCCAAAAACCCATTAGTAGAGGTCTCTATTAGAGCAGACAGCTAAACCAAGGATCACCTGTAATAGCTGGTATCTTCCTCTTCAGACATGCTATTTTTAAGGAATTCTTTTAAGGTACAAGTATTTTCCAGCCACTTGATGAGTCCAAGTCTGGAACAAAGTAAGTCAGAGATAGCTCAAGTCAAGTAGCTCAGAGCTGAACTTTAGAGGAACACCACAAATGGGAAGCAACACATTCTAGTGCCTGTTAAAAGAAGGTTAAAAGCTACTACCAATTTAAATATATACTCTGAAAAGCAGTTTCCATACAAAGCAATTTCAGTGTTGCTTAAAAGGAAAAGGAAAAAAATAAATTAAACCAAGGCACAGAACACTCTCAATCTGAATCTGGCACACAAAATTCCCACTTTCCAACATCTCAAAAGTAATAGATGTTAACATAATGCCTCCTGTCCCTTCAAGATAAATGCCTACCTTGATGTCATGGGGATGACCTGGTAAGTTTTTAACTGCATATTTCTCTGGCTACACGTAGCATCTTGGGAAAGGATAATGTTCATGACATCAAAGAGCTGCTCAATGCGTTGGTCTTGTCGCAGGTCCTCGCCACTTTTGACAAGAAAAGGATACTCCTGCTCATCACTGCCTCTGATTGTTATACGTTTTGGCTTCCTCAAGGATTCCATCACACTTATCTTGGAAAAAGACAGGAAAAAGAAAAATATTTGTGACAGAAGACTTGGTCTTACAGAATCATCACTGGACTTCAGCACATCTGTCATTCCTAGATGACATAATCAAGTTACTCAATTAGAAAAACAAATGCCCACTTGCAGCCCTTCCTTTGTATGCTGCAAGATGTGTAAACAAGCAATGACCCTGCTACTACCAAATTCTTCAAATGGTATATGGACACAGATTTATACCACACAGGATTTTGACTTAATCTTAAAAACATACCCGTTCATCAAATCCAGAGATTTTTGCATGGTATTCTGGCAGTGGTTTCCCTTTTCCGTCGTACTGACCTGAAGTGGTAGTGGAAAAAAAATATTAGTACATAGTCTGATGTTATTTTAAGTGTGTTTAACACCAGAACACACATCCAAATGTTTTGTCAAATTGGTAGAATGACAACTATGAAGAAAATACTTTTAAAAGTGTAAGAAAGATCCAACATATACATAGTATGATTTTATCTGTGAATTACTGACACCCTTTCCTTGTTTAGCTGTTAGAATCAAATTCTTGGTGGTTTCAAAAGACACAAATTTTTTTGAACTGGATTTAAACATGTATTAGATTTATATATCAGATTTCCTGGAGTCAGGCCTTTAGAAAATTATAGATCAGATTTCCTGGAGACAGGCCTTTAGAAAAATACTAAATTCTTAGGTAAAAGATACAAGCTTAGATACAATTTTAAAAATCAGGACTACAGCTTAAGAACAGATTTAAGAGCTAATGAGTGAACAGTATTATTTCAAGTAAGGCCAGATAAGGCTTAGGACCAGAAAGAAGGGTCATGTAGCCAATATAAAAAATAAAGCTCAAGAGCAACTTTCTTGTAAGGGACAATTCACTACTGACACTGAAGGGGAGCTTACCAGGAACCTCCAGTTCATTCCTCAAGAACTCAGCTTTGAATTCACTCATCCATGGTGAACATTCTTTGAGGTTCCCAGGTTCTTTATGGGTTTTGTTCATTTTTGAGTAGAGAGAAGCTGCAATTGCATCGAAGTCACTAGTCTTCATATCCAACAATTCTGAACCATCTCTGCCAAAATGATGATCCAGGTCCTTCCCAAAAGCCTAACAATCATTTATAGAAAAGAATACTGTTTACACAGTGCTAGAAACTACCCAAGCGCACCAAAAGGGTACCTTCCTATCTATACACATGGCTGGTTTAGATAGTAGGAAGAAATTCTTAATAAAAACCAGAACTGGTTGCCTAGAGAAGTTGTGGATGCCCCATCCCTGGAAGTGTTCAAGGCCAAGTTGGATGGGGCCCTGAGCAACCCAGTCTAGTGGGAGATGCCCCTGCTCATGCCAGGGGTGCTGGAACCAGATGATCTTTAAGGTCCCTTCCAACATAAATCATTCCATAAGTCTATGAAATGTTTTATATATATTATTTACTATCAGATTTATTATTTGTGGATTTATTACTGCCTATCAATAATTTTGGATATAAAATGTATAAAACCATATTTTAAAGTATCTTAAACATCCTGACAAAGGAAAAGAGCAAAGTTTTGGACATGGATCCATTTAATGAACAAAGTAAATATTATCTACAAATAGTTAACTGAGTTGACTTCCTGTGTTCATAATTCAAGGTTCTAGAAAAAGCCAAATGTTCCTTCTTGGGCCAGGTATTAATGGCTTGGAAAGATGTTTTTTCTAATGCCTGATCATTTTTGTACCAAGCTATGAAGACACAGCTATTTCACTGTAGTAAATGAAAATGCAAAAAGCATTATCCTTTTGAGGAGACTGCCATAGCCAACAACATCTTTATCACTAAATCAATTTCCAGATTATGAACCTGAAGTACTCCATATAGTAGAGCAATTTTCAGTGTCAGTCAAGAGCACAACTTGTTTTTTCCCCAGCAAGGACGCTAGAAATGATACAGTTATTCTCACAGCACACTTTGTTTCTTCTTAATAATGCCTCGTGAAGGCAAAGAACTCAGAGCCTGTGCACCAACAACTTGACTCTCCTCTGCAGCTACTCCCTGCTCTTCCTCTTCCCTTAAAAAGAGGGGAACAACCCTGATATCCCTCTCCAGCATCTCTATTGCTCTTCTCTCCGTATCCTCTAATACTGCACATTTCAGCGTTTTAAAGAGCCATGGATTTTTTTTTGTGTGGGCACACAAATAATCCAAACAGCCTTGTGCTTGTGCCTGTGCTATGTCCCTTGCTGTGCATGTACCCTGTACAGCTGCTCCCCTCTCCCTACCCCCACCCCGACAGCGGCACATCCTGCACATTCTTATCCCCCACTCTGAAGTTCAGAGTCATCATCATCAAAGACCCATCTTATCTCACAGCAACACATTCAGAGGGCTAGTGTGCTCCTAAACTCTCAATTACCCTTTCTGCTTCATTATCACCTCACCTCCTCTGACTCCACCTTACTCTCATCCTCCACCTTTCCAACTCATGGGGAAGGAATCTCCCTACAGACACCCAGGTTAGTTTATCTAATGCTAATGTGACAGAAGGATGGCCACAATGGGAGACAGCTGGATGCACCCCGCCCTGGCCACGGGGCTATGCACATACAGTACAAGCATACAGTCAGGATGCTCCTTCTACAGGAGTATCACTCTCCTGGCCTCAGCAATTTGCAGCTCAGGGATTTCTGGACCCGGGAGTGTGCATTTCTGTGTAAAAGCTCTCAAAGCATTGCCCCCTCTCCGTGTTATTACCTGCTTGCTGTTTGAACCCATGAAAGTATCTAATCTAATACCCTGCAGCAGGAGTTCAGCACCTAAGTGTGCACTGAATGAAGAAACACTTCTCACTGGTCTGAACCTGCCACTTCCACAGAGCATTTACTTCATGTTCCGCACTCCTGACAGAATCGTAGAATTGCTAGGGTTGGAAAATACCTTTCATTAGGTTCACCAAGTCCAACCATGGGACTGATGCTAAGAGCTTTATTGTATCTGGCATCATTTTCCAGCTGGAGGAATGCTAAAGTTGCTTGTGCAGGGGTTACTCTGTACCTCTGATTATTCTTGCCACTTTGAACCTCATCCAATTTTACTGCATCTGTGCCGAAAACACTGCGGATGAGGACTATAAGAAGAAGCAAGAGTCAGAGGAGGCAGCTATGCCAATGTACAAATCCATGTTTAGTTCTCTATTCTTAATAATGGTGAACATTCGCTTTTCTTTCTTGACTGTCCATTAGTTTTCACAGCTGATGTTTTTAAAGAACCATCACAAACCAAGACTTTGCTCTTGAACTGCAATAGTCAGCTAAAATACACAGAATTTCTATATGATACTAGGGTAATTACACTTTCTTGCCACATATGTCACTTCATTTTCTACGCTGATTTTCACCACTTTGGAATTCAGTCAGTTTTGTAAAGTCTTTTCTTCACAGTTGTAACTCTTCTATATAAGTAACTTTGTATTGGCAGCAAATTTGAGTAGTATAATACTGCAAAACTCCCTAAGGTGCTCATAAATCCTTGGCAGCAGGGAACAAAAAAACAGGGCCAGATTCCCACAGATGATTAGAGGCTCAGGTCCTATAAACCTGGCAACATGCAGGACAGGAGAGGTAGAAGCTGTGTAACACAGAACATTTATCCCTGCGGGGCAGTTAGAAGTGGAAAGGGAACTATGTTAAGTCCATGGCTTCTAGCAAAGAAATCCCAGTCCTGTACTCCTGACTGGATCAAGTCTCATCAAGTCCTGCAGCACCTGTAAAAGCTGTGATCTGTCTCTCTCTTTTGACTTTCTATTGCCTTCTAGAAAAGCCATGACACCAACACTACTCAGTAACCACATATACCTGAATAAACCTTTTCCTCATCAATCCAAGGCCAGGAGCCTCTGAATTTCCCAAATTCTTGTACATTTCTTCATACATTTCCTTAAGCTTCTTTTTGTTTCTCTGAGGTTTTGACAATTCATTTTTTACATCCTCAGCCCAATCCTGCAAAGAGAAGAAAACAGATGAGTACTGAGAAGAGATTTATTGACCCTTGCTCTTCAGTAGGCCACTCAGATTGTACTGGGGTTACTGTATTTACTAATAGTCAACTATTATGTTGACTATATTATGTGTCTTTTGACAAAAAAAAGAGCAACCAAAAGACTACGGAAATATTTTCCTTTCCCTCTGTGTCTTGATAAAATGTTTTTTACTTTATTATGATAATTATGTTTAATACCACAGTGTTTAGTGCTAAGAAAGCCTGTGTGGGGCCAGGAGTGGCACCAAACACAGGACAACAGTTCTTTGGACAAACAAATCAGAACACAGACAGCGATGCTTAGCAGGGAAAGGGCATAAGAACACAAGTAGTCCAAAATTATAAAAATGGCAACAAATGATAATTCTGTAAGAGTTTCAGAATGATTAAGGAAGACTGACCGTGGGGCAGGGCACAGTCCCTGAAAGGGGAAAGCTGAAAAGAGCTGGAGCAGGACATCCAGCTGGCATAAGGGAGGGAGTCCCTCACCAGTGAAAGCTGAAAGCTGACAGCACCCCGACATCATCATCATCACGAGCTGGTGCTGGGCTGAACCACTTCCTTTGGCTGTGGTGTCAACTGAACTGTGTCAGGCTCTGCCCAGCACTTGCTCTTCTGAACAGAGGGAGAGAAATGAAGGGGAAAAAAAATAAACTTTACCTTGAAAATCATTACAGGGCTAGAGAGCTGCTCCAGGGAGCGAACAAAATCTTGAACTACTCCTCCTCTATCTAACTTATTCTTGATCCTTTAAAAGAACAGAAAAATGCATCACAATGCAACAGGAACTACCATCACCACCTCGCCTGCAGATAAGCAATGATCTAGACTATACACAAGAATCTGGTAAAATAATTCAGGTGTAGGTAGGCAAGACATGCTCGCAATTCCCTCTTGGGCTGCATGACTGTTTATATGTTTACTAAATAGGCCACACAGCTCCCAGATGTTTAAATTATATGTCCCACTATGAAAATAGGAACTTGGTGGGTGAGTGGAAAGCATGCTTGAAACAGGCACAGGCATTGACCAGACCATGCAACCCTGTCACAACAGTTACTGAAGGGTGATACTGTCTGTGAAACACATGACTTTGTATTTTTATTTTCAGCAAAAATTTATTCAGCAAATGTATCAAATTTGAGAAAAAGGCAAAGAGACACTCAAAATTTTAGGAGTGGTTCTACAACATTGTGAGACAGAAACTGATTTTTGCCTGGAGATTAACTCAAGAGTTACTGTATGCCAAAAGGGACATGGGAAGACTTGTAAGAGAAGCTGCATGTTGCACACTGAATAAGCAGAGAACACCACAGCCAAGAGCTGTCATTCCCAAGATAACATGCATCCATTTCACTGCCCTCTCTGAAGTCTGGTATGAGCACCTATTCTATTTAAACACAGCTGCTTCCTCTTGATATTAGAAAGATGATAAATGTTCAATACCACAGAATTACAAGGAAAAAGGGGCTGCCTCTCTGTGGTCTTTTTGTTTTATCTTGGGAAGACTCTTAACTTTCAACAGCCTGGGGACTATATGTACCCAACACTTAATGAAATTTCATGCCACCAATCTGAGTATGTCTGACAGTGACAGAGCTGATGTATTGCATTTCTGTGCCTTGAAATGAAAACTTCAGACTATCCTCTAATATTTCTCATGCTCACTAAACAAAAGAGTTTGAGTAGGAAAAATAAATGAATCTGTCCATTCCTGAATAAAAAATATACAAAAGAGCTACTCCAATTGCAAATTCACCTTTCTACAAATTCCTTGTTCTTGCAGCCAGCTGCAGTATCTTTGAAGCAGTAACTTTCACTGCTGATCATGAAAGGATAGATGAGTGCCTGGGGATAGGTATTTGCAATCTCTTCAACAGTATGCTGTACAGCTACAGCTTCATCCTTGTCAAGTAGTGCCATCATCTGGCTAATCCAACCAATGAACTGCCAACAGGGAACTGAAGAAAGCTGCAAAAACACAGACACTGCTTTCATCTTTGGTCCTCCTCAAAAATACCAAACACAGAAAACAAACAAAACTGCTCCATGGTGCAGCCTGATAGAGAAACGTGAAAAGGAAACAGAGAATGTCAACTAGGTGTGCAAAACATCCCCCAATGAAGTTAAATCCCCCAGATTTAATTATTACTATCACTACTACTACTACCAGCACCACTGCTGCTAAATAGGTTTTCCATTATAAAGATTTGCAGACTGTTGATCAATATAAGGCTTTACACTCAAACTTGTGGCTTTTGTCCCTGGATGCAATAAAAAAATTTTTGATCATCACATACAAACAACTCAAAAATCTGAAGGAATTCAGTTCCAACACCATTGGGTTGAAGTCTTGATTTGAGTAAAAAATGCCAGGAAGAAGAACACAAGCTCCTATCACAGTTTTGTCCTTTGTTAATCTTTAAGCACTTCTAATAGATTTTAAGATCAGATTGCCAGTATTTATTTCACAGAAAGACAGAGAATAGGATAAATAAATGCCTGGTGAACTCCCTTCCAGGGTGAGATTT
The DNA here is from genome assembly GCA_013397375.1 of Toxostoma redivivum. Classification (NCBI taxonomy): domain Eukaryota; kingdom Metazoa; phylum Chordata; class Aves; order Passeriformes; family Mimidae; genus Toxostoma; species Toxostoma redivivum. The sequence continues at coordinate 1,168,294 of VXBI01005372.1, forward strand.
GTCAGCTGGTGTCAGGTTCTGTTTGAACTACTGGTGTTTCTCTTCGGCCACACCTTGTGCACCTCAGCCATTTCTGCTATTTTCTCAGTTCCTTGGGATAACTAACCCAAGTTTCTGCCTCACTTGAGTTCCTTCTCTGAAAGGGCTGTTTCTCTGGGAGCAGCAGCACAATGACATGGGCTTGAAAAGGCAGGCAGGCCAAGGCAGGAACAGGCATGAGTCACAGAGAAGGTCTCAGCTTATCTGTCCCACAGCAGCAGGGAATGCTAGTGGTATCCTGCCATGGAATGCCAATGGTTGTAGAAGGAAGGAAGGCAGGAAGGAAGGAAGGAAGGAAGGAAGGAAGGAAGGAAGGAAGGAAGGAAGGAAGGAATGAAGTGGGAAATAAAAAGGAAGATAAAGCTGTAGTAACCTCTGAAATGAAGAAGGACAGGGAAAGGTGGGTGACAGGGAATGAGTCTGGAAAAGCTGCTGGCTTCCTGCATACAGGAAACTCAGTCTACAGAAATAAGATACATTCCTCACCCTAATGCTAACCACCTTTGTCAGCCCACTTAGATTGCTCTGAAGGAAAAAAAAAAGACAAAGCATACCACAGTTGTTCTCCACCAACTCTCAAAAAAACATTTGGAATCAGAATAATGAAAAAAAAGTTAAATTTCTGAGAAAAATTTTCTGTCCACATGAATTAGACTCAATAAGTTACAGAAAAGACAAGGAACAATGATGGGATAAAATTTATCTGATTTCCCTGAAGCAAAACTTACCAGTCTAACCTCTCTCTATGTATCCAACCTCCACCTCCACCCCCATCTTTAAAATTTGATTTACAGCAACATTTGCTGCCAGAAAAATTGAAGCAACTCACCTCTCGTGTCACTAGACTCAATGTCTCTGCTGGATATCTTTCAATTATTTGGAGCAGTCTAGGAAATCTCAGCCTGGCTTCTCTGGAATTCAGTTTTAAAGCTTTTATCATTTTCTCCACCACAATAGCTGGGAACTGCTGCAGATCCACAGTGTTAATTTCTGCCAAGAGACATTAAACAAGAATTATCAGAAACACCATCACTTGTTCCATGTCTTTGATCATCTGAAACATTCATCTTTACAATTTGGTATTTTTTTTCAAGTGTATTTTGTATTTTTACTTTGTTCTCCTTCCCATCTGTTTGAACTGCACACATCTGCAACACATGTACTTGGGGACTGTAAGGATTAGCTTTATCAGGAAGCTGCATCACTGCTGGTATCTTGCCTGCTTTAAATAAAGGCTGCTGTGGTCTGGGAAGGAACAAGGGAAGCATCTGCTGGATATGATATATTTCTCACAAGTATGTGTGAGACTACAAGTGATCCACTAGTACCAAAGCTAGCAGTAACAGTGGAGGTGAAAAAAGGCATACAAATAATGCTGAACTGGAGGTCAAACTGCTCCATTTAAATTCAAGCTGTGCTGCTCACAGAGATCTCCTGGGTACAGCAAAAGCTCATGGATCACAGATTAATAGACCTCAGAAGCTTAGGAGAAATCCTGACTAACCAAGCAAGCCTTCCTCTTCCCTGCGCAGATACTGGTCACAGAAACTGATCAAAGTCATATAGGCATCAACAACTCCCATCACATCCATGTGGTCCATGGAGTGGGACTGCACCTCCTCTTCAGACTTCCTCACAGCACAGCTGAAACACTGAAAAGCCTTCTTGTTCAGACCTGCCAGCACCTGAAATACAACCAGAAGAGGGAAAAAAACACACATTAGCAAGTAGCATTGAACAATCCTGTCTGAAACTGGAGCTTTGTCGCAAGTCTTGAGTAGATAAAACTTTAACAATTTTAAGATGTTCTGAGCAGCTGATATAAAGGAAAAAAATTGGGATGTTATTTCTAGCAATGATTTCTAGAACTTTAGTTTCCACAATTTTGGAGATATATAAACTTAAATTAGTCTTTGGATATGTTAAATGGAATTTTTGTCACTGCAAAAAAGTTAACGTTACTGGAGCTTTTGGAAACAGTTAACAGAAAATATAATAAAACTTTCAGGGATTTCTCCTATTAGGACATATCTACAACATCTGCATAACAGTTACACTTGGAATTTGTGTTAAAAAAAGCATGCATCAAACTATTTTGAATCTGATGCCTTTTTTCCTATTATAAATATAGTAATATTCATCATACATTTCTAATGCAACTCATGCAATGGGTGACTTGACAGGATTCTTTACAGAACCACAGAAGCATGAAGGTTGAAAGAGACCTTCAAGATCATCTGTCCAACTGCCAACCCAGCACTACCACAATTACCCCTAAACCATATCCAAAAGTGCCACATCCAGATGCCTCTTGAACACTTCCAGAGATGGCTGACTCCACCACTGCCTTGGACAACTTACTCAAATGCCTGACCACTCTTAAAAAAAAAAAAAAAAAAATCCAATCTGAACCTAACTGGCACAACTTAAGGCCATTTCATCTCATCCTCTCACTTGGGACACAGCAGAAGAGAACAACCCTCACCTCACTACAATCTCCTTTGAGGTAGTTGTAGAGAGCAACAAGGTCTTTCCTGAGCCTCCTTTTCTCCAGGCTAAAAAATCCCAGTTCCCTCAGCTGCTCCTCATAGGACTTGTGCTCCAGCCCCTCCCCCAGCTCCACTGCCATTCTCTGGACATGCTCCAGCTCCTCAATGTTTTCTTGCAGTGAGGGACCCAGAACTGCAGACAGGATTTGAGGTGCAACCTCACCACTGCCCAGCACAGCACAGCAGGACAATTACTTTCCTGGCCCTTCTGGCCACACTAAATGCTATAATTGAAATTAAATAGTCAGGTAGGTAGAAGGAGACTACCAGGGTCAGAGTGCTGCTGAATACTAAGCTAAAATATGGCTAAGCTTCTTAATCTTACAGAAATCCCTGCTATGGCAATCTTACTCATCTGACACAGAAGAACTTCTACGCTCATCCTTTAGACTGCCTAAAGAAAAACGCTCTTAAGAATTAGCTGATAAATGAAGCTCAAGCTTTTGCTTAAGTTTCTACACACCTGAAAATTTTAAACCTTTTTTTTTGCAGGAATTTCCTCTTGATCTTCTTTACTTTTAACAACCATAAAACACAAATTAAAACCTTTTTTTTTCCTTTTATTTTATGCTAACATGGTTATATTCTCTGAGTTGATCTTGCAAGAAAGATGGAGAGGGACCTTTTACAAGAGCATGTAGTGACAGGACAAGGAGCAATTGCTTCAAACTGGAAGACAGTAGGCTTAGATTGGATATTAAGAGGAAGCTCTTTGCTGTGAGGGTGGTGAGCCACTGAAACAGCCCAGAGGAGTTGCGAATACACCCTGGATGTGTTCAAGGCCAGGCTGGATGGAGCTCTGAGCAACCTGGTCCAGTGAAAGGTGTCCCTGCCCATGGTGGGGGACCTGGAACTAGATGACTTTAAGGTCCCTTTCAACCCAAACCATTCTGTGATTCTATATATAAGGGTCTTCACAGTGACATTAGAAATCAGTAGAAATAAGCCAGCAGTGGTAGTTCAAATTCTTAATCCATTTGACAGACAAGAAATCAATGCCACTGCATCTGGGACAACTGACAGTAAATATAATTTTAGTTGCAGCACAGTCTGTACTGTATTCTTCAAATGCACACCTATCCAAAACAGGCAAAGATGACCTGCATGTGCTCTCTTAAAAATCCCTCTTCCCTCTTCCGTTAAAATTACTTAGATAACGTATCAGTATTATAAATCTCTTTATCAAAGAGAATAGTCTGGGAGCATGAAGCAGGTCACAAATGCCCAGCTGAAATCAAGGCATTCTTTGAGGATTCCAAGCCTTGTCTGGCCACTGTGCATGCAGATGCTGTGACTATGTCTTCCCCCTCCACTCAAAATGCAGCTACAGAGAAACATGAGAATATTCTCCTATTTAGAAAGATTAAGAGTGATGCAGAACTCCAGGAGAGCAAAAGAGCAAAACCCTGAAGAAAGAGCAACCACAGCCTGTTTATTTCCTTTGCTTCCCCCCTTCCCCTTCTTTCTATATCTGGTCTTGCTGGACAAATCACTGCTAATAGGAGACAAGTTTAACATGCTCTGTATCTATCCACAGTCATCACTACCTACTGAAGAAGTAATGTGTAGTATTAATGACACTGAAATTACTAAAAGATCTTCCCCTCTCGTTTACCTTTTTAGGGTTCTCAAGGCTTTCTCCTGATATTAGTGATATCTTTCCAGCCTTTTCTTTCTCAATTTGCTCAAGACATCTTGGATCCTGACTAAGAGCATTGGCCATGATGTGATATGTAGTACCCAGAAGAAGATTCTGGTTTTGGAAAGCCATTATGTTCTTGCTGAGATAGTCAGATTTGGTATCTTCTGTTGGAATTCAAAAAACAAAAGTTGGTAACTGGACAACAAAGCAACTTTGTAAAACAAACAAGGTGAAGCAAAGGCTGTTACCAAGCAGGGAGATGGTTTTCAACACTGAGAGCAGGCGTTCAGGACAGCTCAGGTTGCTGCTGCTACTGTGAGTGAAGCGGCAATAGGCGTAATTCCATCTCACCAGCCAGTCCTCCCTTGTTTTGGCTTCTTTGCGCAAGTCTTTCAGGAGCTTCTTGGCCACTGCAAAGCTGCTCTGTATTCAGATTAAGAGAATTTTCAGACCATGTATCTGAAGAGGAACTAAAACCTGCCCACAACCAAATTAGGGATGAGAAGATGTAAGTAACAGAAGTAAAGTTAGAGCAAGGCAAAGAGATGTTCGCTGCTTGCTGGGTCTCATATTCAGAACCATATTTGAACTAATGGAGAAGTTTGGATACCAGTTGAGGAGAACAGAGGTTTAAACAACTGAGAAAATAATTCCAGCTGTGTGAAGCATTTAACTGCTCTGTAGTACACATATGGAAAACGTAACTTGATTTAAGATATCATTAAGAAAATCACTTATGTTTGTGTTTCGATGAGAAGCTTCATACAAGTAACATTAAAGAAAATGTTATTTTTCAGTTACTCCTTCAAGAGTGTATACTCAACAAAGCAATAGTGCTTATCAGATTGCTTAAAATAAACTCTTGTTAAGGCCTGCGGATTTCTGCAGCATCTCAGAAGATGGGAGACCTTGACTTAATTATTCAACTTGTCTCAAGCTTAAAACACCAAAAGCCCATATCAAAAAGGCTGTTTCAGTCATTTCAGCAGCCAAATTCAACCCAAAATTTCTAAGTCATTTAACTTTAGTTCTTTGTTAGTGTTACCTAACAGCAGTAATGAAAACTGTGAAAAAACAATTCAGCATTGCTGATTGAAGCAAATTACACTAATTAAATCAGAATTCAATTTGTTTTCTTGTACAGAAGAGATTATTTGTAAATAAGAAGCATAATGCTTGATTGCTAGCATCCCCTCCATTAAACACTGAAACATTTCAGATACTTTATCTGCCTTTTAGTGTGTCCAAAACCATTTGTGGATCAAAGGGGACTTCAGGCACATTTCCAGTAATGACAAATTATCATCAACTTCATAATTAACATTTATCCTTTTGTTTTCTTTCCTTGTGGAACTGACTTTCTTGAGCTTTCAAAATGTCCTGAACAGCAGGGTCAAAGAGAGACAAGGTTTGCCCTGGTAAAAGGCTACCAAAGACCACCTAAAAGGCTTTTCCAGCTTTTTCTATGTATTTTCTCAGCAAATTGGAAGTTATCAGACAGTATATTCACCTGTTTCCTGGCACTTTCTATCATCTTCATTTTCATATTAAATTTGCAGCTTTTAATCATGGAGCGAATGCTTTCACTCTGTTGATCCACTTCCATTTGGTCACCAGCACTGTATTCTCCATCCACCTCCATACTGTCATTGGCCTGATCAGAGGGAAGTTTCTCCTGCAGTTTGTCAAGAAAGAAACACCTGCACAACAATAACAATAGGGGTATCAATCACTCTGGCATATATATTCAAGGAAATTAATGTTCAAAAGTGTTGATCTGCCTAACAGCAAACAAAGCTAATAAAAAAGTCAAACTACAACAATCACCTTTAGCAGGGCTAAACACAGGCCTCAGAGTCTGGACACTCCTAACAGGGGTCAGGTTGACCTTGAGAGCATCCAGGATCTTGAACTGACAAGATTAGTATTAGAAAACATCCATTATAGAGTGGGAATTTTTATTAGTTAGTTCCTTTATGCAAGCTACAGTCCCTAAGTTCATCAAGCCATAACTTGCATTCCAGCTTCACAGACATGCAAACAGGAGTCTCAATTATTTAGTGTGAGTGCCAGGTTGTATTTTATGTCAACCTGCTATTCAAATGTTTATCACATCAACATATGCCAACATCAAAATCCGTGTTGCAGAACAGATCAGCAACTACACCATTTGAAAGGGAATTGCCATGAATCACTGCTGAATTCTGTTACTCCACAACTAATTAATAGCACATCTCATTATGTAGACTGTTACTCAAAGCAAAGGACAGCACTACACTCTGAAGTGACTCTTGGCACATCCTTCGTTACTAATTTGAGACAAAGGTTTTCTAAAAGCACATAAAGTGTTTTAAACCCTGACAACCCTTCAAGTCATAAATGTTTTGAGACTTTTTTCAAAAGCAAGCCATGCCGTGTATACTGCCTAATATTGAACTGCAATAAGCTCTTCTGTAGCCATGCTTTCCTGACACCAAGAGATAACAAAATAAAGCACGGAGCACAGTATGTATCAGCAGAGCTACTGAAGAAGTTATCACACAGGAAAGGAGGACTAATCTAGATTTTCACTACAATGAACTGGGAGGAAGACAGACACTATGGCAAGGACAGAAAACTTTTCAAAAAGTTTTCAAAATTTCAAAAAGCATTCCAGTTTCTTCAGAGCTAATCCAAAGGAGTCTCCAGAGAGCCTTTGTTCTTTCTAGCAACAGCTGCACAACAGAAGTCTCCAATTAAAGCACTGGTCATTAACTTTCCCATAAACAGGTGAAGCACTGAGAGTGAAAGGGCTGGGCCCGTTTTGTATGCTCCCTCATTTTGGAACTGCCTACAAAGCAGGCAAGTATTTTTATTTGTAACTGATTGGTCGTTTGGGTGGTATTTCATTGAGCTAAATGCAGCTAATTGACTCAATTACAAGTGAGTATGTTTAAGGGCTGCTGCAATGGGCCAGCTTACACAGTGCATATAGTCACTGATGCAAGAAAATTACTGAAGTAACATCTATGTTTCCTTATCAATATACAATTTATTCCCTGGCCATTTCTCAACCTCCTTTTGCTCCTCACCACAAGTTAGTCACACAAACTCCCCAGTTACATAGAAAGATACTACCACAGTTAAAAAAGAAAAAAAAACGTCATACATTGGATCAAAACCCTGCCAGACAAAAACAAACAGCATTAGAAAAAGCGCTTCCTGGAACTCAACATGCAGACAGAACTTAAGCTAACCCAAGAATGCAATTTTACCGATTTGTAATGATATCATCCCAGATGTTCATAGGATCCATTTTAGCATCTGGATATCTGCTTGTCCAAGTTCTGAGAAGTCTCTTAAGGGAAGCCTCTGAAGCTAAGTTACCTAGAAATCAATTAAGAACATTTGAAATGCATCTGAAGCCAAACAGCATGAAAATGGGCTAAAGAAAATATAATCTAACATTCAAACCAGAAAACAGCAATTAAGCAACCCACTTGCATTTCTGGGCTTACACTAAAAATGCTACTTAGTGATCATCACATTACTTTTGTTTATTGCTGAAGCAGAGGGGATTCCATAAGGACATCTGTGTCAATTGCCACTGGGGATCACCACCAGGTAATTTTCCTTTCCATATATGAACATGCTGGAATATAGTGGAACTGTTAACTAAATTTAATATCTAATTTGGGTTACGCACACAAATGTGTACTTCAGGCCTATGTCAGTAGGTGCAAGTTATATACCACATCCATTTTTTCATCTCTGCTAACTGCTATTTACTACCCAAAGTTATTCCAATAAAAAAGGTTAGTTTAAAACTTTAACTGAAACTTTCAAAAGAGATGCTTAACTCTTTTCACAAGAGTTATGCTAATTAAACATTGCAATAGAACACAAAGTTACGTTCAGTCCTATCTTACAAAACTAATAGGACTGACTGTCAAGAAGACAGTAAGAAATAATTCCAGACTTATGCTTCTTCAAACAGCAGTTCAGAAATTCAAAGTTCAGGAAATCACAATTACTGAATACAAAAGGAATATTGCTGAGAAAAAAAAAAAATCTTTACTTCTCTTGGTCATAAAATTGATGAAGTCCTGTATTTCTGTCAAAGCTTGTACAGACTGCAGTTTGGTCATTCGACTTTGATATAACAAGGAATCAATACTGGAGTAGCTCTGAAAAGACAGGGAGAAAAATCAAGGACAGAATTTAAAGCATGGTTCTGTTCAGCACTCTACAAATTATTGATCTGATGCTGCTGAATGTTATGCTTTAGAACCCAACATCTTACAAGTAATTTAAAAGCCAATAACCAGAGAGCAACTCTGCTTTAGACAAGCACAGAGGCATATTCTAGCTTAATTCCTAATAATTCCTATCTTAGGTTTTAACAAAGTCATACAGTCTAATCAAAACTTGGTAATGGATGGAATTTGTAACTTCTCAATGCAACACTCTTTGCAAGCTTGTTCTGGGGACAGGAGGCCCCTGAAAATATGACCGAAATAAAATTTTTATTGTCTGCACAAACAGTTACTCTGAAAAATGTGTAAAAGATTAAATCAGCAAAACAAACTAAAACAGGAGGATGCACTCCACCGGCTCACTCACCTTTCATCATTGCAAGCAGTGAATTTAGAAGTTTTGTCACATGACATGGAAGGCAACTAAATTTCATTGCATTTGAGTGAGTTGCTCTTGAGAGTATAATCTAGCAGCAGTAATAGCAACAGCAGATTCATTGTTCCAGTTTACACGAAAAAAACATACCAGAGAGAGAAGACATTATTACCTGCATAAAGATCTGCATGCCATTGCTAATGTAGTATTTGGCTCTGTCAAAATCATCTTGCAGGATGTACAGGAGACTAAGTTCTTGGCTGTAGTGCATTTCTATAATGGCTTTCTTCTGTTCTGTCTTCATTGCCTCATCAATAAAGGTTAGCAAAGTCTGGTCATTCTCCCCACTGAGCAGTAACTTCAACTTACTGCGTATTATATAGGGTAGATACGTCTCCTACAAAGTGAGAACATAGTCTTTATTTCTAGCAATGGAATATTAGATGATTAAATCTTTTGTTATCAGTGGCAAATCAAATAAATACGAAAACATATTGAATTTTTTTAAAAGATATTTTCTCTTTAGACAAGTTCCTATTTCACAGCAGCCTTTTCCTATAGCTCATGTTGTTAGTAAATTCTATCAGTTTCAAAATCCATGGTTTGGTAACTCTTAAAACAGGAAACAAATATAAGTGAGAAAAGCAACAAAAAAAGACTTGCAAAAGGAAGGAGACGATAAAGCTGGTCCTATGGGATCTGTCATAGAATTGAGGTAAAAATTAAACATCAAAAAGAACAGCAGAAGTAATTTTTTTCCATTTTTTAAATATATCAAACTCTCCACTAATTTCCATAATAAAGTAACCCAAACAATGCAATTGATTTTCACCCATAATCTCAATACTGTAGGACATCGCATCAGAGATAAAAATGGTACAGTATCAATTAAATAATTTCTAAAAACCTGAAAAAATGGATCATTCCATGTTTTGCTTAGGTCTGGAGGTTTTCCACTATCAATATTAACAGTAGCACAATACTCCAGAGACTTCCACATCGTGAGGTGGTCATAGCATTCCAGAGATGCAAGTTCCCAGAAGTCCTTTTCTGCTTCTGTTGGCTCTCCATCTTGCCAGTCTTCTTGGGAGAGTGCCTAGGGAATGAATTTGGAGGGGAGAATAGTGGCAGATTCCAGCCAAGAACCTGTTTCAATTCTAAGTCATCAGCAACTTAACTGTAGTTCACTGTCTCATAAAAATATCTATCCATTTACCAGAGTGTGACAGCAACATTAAATGCAGAAAAATCAAGCTTGGCAGTATTTATACATAAATTAATTTCAGGTGGCTGTCTTCAGTAAACCCTCATTTTTGAAGAGTGAACATTTTAAAAGAAGGTTAGAGATCTGTCTTCAATTTTACCCACTGCAACTCATGCCATAAGCACATGCAATTTGCTCTCTCAGGGCTGCAGTGTGCCCACGTGTTTTTATTTTTCAGCCTAGATAATTTCACTTTTTCCTAATTTGATTCGTTTTAAGTCATGAGAGATTTATGAAACAAAAATTATCTTGCTGTTGTTTTACCTTATCATAATATTGAGCAGCTTCAGCATAATCATTCCTTGCTTCTGCCAACAAAGCTTTCTGTGTAATTTCCTTAGTCCCAATCTTACCACTGAAAATACCACGAAGGGCATCATAATCACCAAGGGATCTGTAGAGCCTAGTAAAATTGAAAAGAGAAATCTTTTAAATAGCTCAGCAGATGTGTATCAATGCAAACAGAAGCTATCTAAATAAAATATTCAATAAACAGTAATACTATCAGCTTGAAATAGTAAATCTTTAGGAAGAATTTCTTATGTAAGATCAGAAATACATACTTAACTACAGAAACTTCATCTTGCAGGGTAATAGCTGAACTGTGGAAACTCCTGCAGTAGAAAAGCTATGAACAAGATGTTTTCCAGCAGTCTGACTTCTTATGAGTCTTTTCAGCACCATAAGGGTGCAGTTTTAAAGTCTAACTGCTCTCACTGACAGTATTAACTGAGAAGAAATTAAAAGCATATCTAATTCTAAAAGACAGACTAAAAAAGAAATCCCACAAGCCATGAAAGCAGAGTTTTTCACAAGGCAAGCCTAAGTGGGAGTGAATTGTCTCAAACAAGAACTTACTTAGCAAGTTCAATCCATCTGATCACGTCTTGGGGCAGCTCTGTCCTCCCACGCATCCTTTTGGACGGGGGCTCCTCTGCAGGGGACAGAGCCATCAGGGCACGCTCCAGGAGAAGGATGCCCACTGGCTGCTGCAAACTGGCAAGGCAGCTCGTGCTCACATTAGCTGAGTCCAGTTCCAGTAGCTCTCTGTGCTGGTAACTCATTTCCTGTAAAATAAAACAACAAGTGTGTCTACTTGTTGTAAAACTATACAGATCACTTATTTTGTATCCTTTTTCTTATAGTGCAAACTTTGGAAACAAGCTATTAGGCCTCCAGAAGCTCCCAACTCGGGGAAAACTGGAATCTTTTCCTTCTGTGCTGTTGCTCTTTGGACAGAGAACAGTACAGAGTAACCCCATATACTTTGGCTCCAGGACATGGGACAACTCTCTGGACAGAATCACAAGGAAAGTGGGGGAGAGGTAGATAGACACATTGACAGCCTGAACTTTTCCTTCTGTCTGTTGGCAGGATTTTGCCTGCTACACAGCAGCTGTGCTCCACTTAGCCTATTCAGTGGTGCATTCCTGCCATAAGCTAAAGGCATGATTTACTATGAAGTCTTCTCTGACTGGAGGTTATCTATCCACACACTCAGCCAGTTTTAGCACATCACAGCTTCCTGTTAGACTCCTCTAGTATTCTACTCATCTACTCCTGCCCAATTTAAAGACATGACAATATTTCTCATTTTATCATATTTAACATTATAATTTAAATAATAATGAAAATTATATTAAATAATTTAATTTGAATAATAACTCATTTTTTAGTCCAACTACAGAATAATCTCTTTTTCAGGGATAAACATTCTTGTTTAGTTGAAATTGGTTTGTTTTTTTTTTTTTTCCACATACTTAAATCTAAATACAGGTAAATAAATCAAGAAAGCAGCATGCTTATTAAATCCAGTTTTTTCCTTTGTTTTCTTTTCCACTGAAGAAAAGTCTCAATATTATCTTAAATAAACAAAAGAAAAAAATTCACAACACAGAAGAGGTGCAGTATAGCTTTCATTACAAGAAACAGCACCACATTTTAGAAAAAAAATTAAAATCAGATTGTTGCAACACAGCACGTTCAAGAATACTGTGTGAAAAGAAACCACTGTTTGGAAATTAAACAGGAGACTGAGAATAACCAAGTTACATTTCTTTGATAAATGACAGCCACCAAAAAAACCACAGAGGAGAGACACTTGGCATAAGCAAACTCAAGACACAGTTTGTAGAGTTGGGACTCTCACACTAATAAATTTGTGCACAATAAAGAAAGAGGGGAAAAGACTTCAGCCTCTTGTAGCTTCCTGAGTTACAGACCAGGCAGATCCCACTGAGGGGTTAGCATACATATTTCAACTACTATTAAGGCAATTTCAATTAGCTACACACATGTCCCTTGACTGCCAGCTTTTAGGGGTTACATCAGGAACACGGTGACAACTTACAGTGTGAAACCTTAAGAACAACTTTGCTAAGGCAAGACGAAAAGCCCTCTCTCATAGGAAGAAATGTAAGAACTGTGCAAATGTAATGGTATGTCCCAAGAATGAATATCCTCCCAAAGTTAAAATTAACAGACATCATCTCACATCAAAGGAGATATCTTTCTATTTAGTGCATTTTGTTGACTATTTGATCACTTATCTTCTCAAAGCAGGGGGGATGTTCCCTGCTCCATATGCAATGAGCACTGTCTACTTGCACCATATGTTCAAAGATTAGGGAGAATGGCATCCAAGCTGGCCTGGCAGCTAAAATATTTCTAAGGCAATTATATGTTCTTCAGAGGCCAAGAATCTCTTTGGAGGCTATGTAAACTTTTGTCATGTAGTTAACCTCTTTTAGTGTTTCAGCTGGTTCTTAATCTGCTCTGAAAGTGAATCCCAGTGTTTCATAGTCAATTTTAACATTATAATCAATTTTAACATTTCATGTGGTAAAAACCACCTTTTTTAACCCACCAAGTTACTCTCCTGATGGGATGTGAACCTGTAGAAGATTAAAAAGTCAAACTACCATAAGGAAATAGCAGTAAAGTAGGAAGCCATTCTGAAACCACTCAGTATTTATTATGCTGTTGGTATACAGGAAAGAAAAGCTGTACTTCCAAATGGCCAAGCCGCTAGGACAGTCTTTGTGAGCCAAATGAAAGCCTTGACACTGCTGTGCTCTTGCTCACACTCTCACAGCTTGCTCTCTTGACCAATGTGAACTCAATTCCCTACTGGGTAAAAACTTCCCCTCACTGCTTGCAGGCTGCTTGGAGACTTCATGATATTGTACTTTTGTTATTGACGAGGATGGCAAGGAGATGCTCTTATTGCTCTTACAAAGTCCGCATTTTTGATGAAATTGAACTTACCAACTTCTTGATTCTTCATTTTATGTCTATTCAGAAAAAATGTAGCCTAATGCAACAGTGTTATTAGCAGGGTCTAGACAGCATAATTCAACACAAATAATGTCATCAAGACAGAGAACCAACAAATGCAATGCAGTGTCAAGAGGGAATATTAACAGATAGCTATTGTGAGACGCTGGCTCAAAAAATACCAAGACAGCCCAGAAAAATCCCCATAGTATTTGACCTTTTATGCAGCTGCACAGAAAAAAGTAAACAAGAAATCACTTTTTTTCAGATGTGTAATTACAAGTACTAAGAAGCAAAATTTCTCTCTGTTTACAAAGCTAGTTCAAACTAGATGGTTCTCCCGTATTTGGAATGACACCTACTGTCAGAGAGCATTTAAATTTCCATGACAAAAAAGAGACCATTAGCTGCCACTGAAAAAAAGATTCTTTTGAGAGCTAGGAATCCAGCATCAATACAGTTGATAAGAATCATTAAATACAGTGACAATGGGTATGTAACAGATGCTGGAACAAGTTTTTTTTATCTCCCTGAAAGTTGGGTTAAAAGATTAAATTCACAATCTATTCCAAGTCAGTATATTCTCATAACAGCAGGGCTTGTGTTTCCTTTCCAGTGAAACAACTGCGGTGCACTCACTCATCCTCTGGTGAGCCCTTCCTTCTTTACTGAAAATCCCCAGACAACTACTTCAGGGGACTAATTTGAAAAAAATAAACAAGAGAGGCTGACAACAAACTGTCTGACAGCTACTGATATCCTCAAAACATCAAAGAATTCCTCAGTAAGCACTTCCCAGAAGCAGGAAGATAAGCAGGACACCCACATAACCCTTTCAATTGTTCTCAATTCCCACTTCAATTGAAATAGCTTTCATTTGTAATCAAACCTCTTCTTGTTACTGATGCAATTAAAACATTAAAAGGTGACTCAAACTCTAGAGATCAGAAATCATAGAAACCTTGAAAAATCAGTTCAGAGGTATGAACTACCTTGTTCACCTTAAGTGTCACTTGAAACACCCATTTGGTTAACAATTCTCCTTCCATTTCTGTCTAAACTTCAGTGACCGTATTTGACCTTCACTACCACTACACATTCAGACAGACATTATATCCAGTTACTTTCATGCCATATATCAGGATTTACCTGGATGCACGCAATGAACGGTGGAAAGTATGACAGGCTCATACTGAGGAAATTATTGAAGTCGTTCAGCAGCTTCTGGACAATAGCGTTTTTCTCAGAAGGGTTTTTAGATTTTTTTACCTCATGAAAAATTCCACTAAACAAACTGCTGAAAAGTTGCTTGGCAAATGTTGGATCTTTCTGCAAATTACAACAAAAACAGTAAGGTCACTGAATTTCGCTGTGACACCAAAGGCTATTAAACAAAATTAAAAGATATGACCCACCCTGAACCTAATCCCTAGACACTCCTTGGGAGTGAACTATTTAGTCTGCATACATCTCACTTGTGCTGGGAACTCCTGTACTACCCATTCAAATCCCATTTTAATTCTTCTTATTAAAGAAACCCCAAGTCAATACAGGTTTTCAGGCAAGAGTGTCAGTGGAGAGGGCGGAATTTGCAATTTTCACATATTCACAACTCCCATTACAGGAACCAGACACCCAGTATCATGTGAGGGACACCACAGTCCATGAAGTGAACTTCAGGAAAAAAAGAAAACATCAATGTGTTAGGAGATCTTGTCCTAAAAACAGAGTCAGCTAACAGAGAGACAGACTGTCTTTACAGACAGACAGTTAAATGAGACTTAAAGGCATTTTTTCAATCCAGAAACACACTTGTGTGTGCAACATAATCCTATGCATCTTGGTCTATCGTGGGTCTGGAATTTGGTCGAACTCTTTATCTAAGGCTATTCAGAGAACTCGTGAGTGTGCTACTTCCATCCTTTACAGAGAGATAAGGGACTATCAAAAGCAATGAAATAAAAAGATAATCAGGAAGACTGTGACTTCCCAAAGACTGTAAAATGGGATTCAGACTACTGTTCAGCTCAGTCTATAGTTTCTACCACTCTCATGTTGGAAAAGGAATATTACATCAGCTTTACTGAGCAGTCTGAGTTCAGTCTTAGTCACACTAAATTAATTTGTATTTTTACAAGCCCATTACAGACATATAATAGAAGAAAAATGGCTGTTTTGTTACTGAACAATGAGATGTCCTTTGCAATAATGTCTGCAGAGACCACCACCTGTTTCTCAAGCAAAGGAACCTGCAAGAAATGGTCAAGAGCTGATATATCCAGTCCTCAACTGGAGGTGAGGCAAGCAACAAAGACTTTTCTCTGAACACTGCACCAGCACAGGAGTAGGAGAAACACTCCCTCAAAACAGAGTCTTTAAATGTGTGTCACAGTGGTTGACTGCAAAACTACAAATCAATTTTCTAAGGAGCTGCCCAGCTACATGACACTTTCCCCTACAGGAGCAGAAAACTTCACAAGTGACATTTGAAAAGCAGACAGACCTGGGCAAGGCCCTGCAGAGGGGCAATGAGACTGCAGTATTCAATCTGGATGTCAGGAAGGTCTCCCACTCGGTAACTTCTGTACAAAGTAACCTGGGCATCATACTTCATCTTCAGCTCAGATTTCATCTCCTGAAATGCATTTATCATGTTAAAAATAGTTAGGAAATGGGCTCAAGCTGTACCAGGAGAGGTTTAAATTAGATATTACAAAAAAGTTTTCACTGAAGGAGTGGTCAGGCTTTGGAACAAGCCTCCCACAGAAGTGGGGGAAACACCACCACTAGAAGTGTTTAAAAGACAGAGGATTTTGTTGGGCGCATTTTGGACTGCCATACAGAACACATTTACAGGTTCTCTCTTGTAGGGAGGAAATGGTAGCTTTAGCCTACAAGTAAAAATAAATGGGCTAAAATAGGTGTTTGTGTGGTTCTTCCAGACCTAAGTTCTGTTTACACAGTTGTCTGCATCTGCAGAGTATTACAGGAGTGTCTCAAACTGGCAGCTCTCAGTCCTGGGCTCCTTTGCTCTTCAGACTAAATGCTATCATTTTTTGACAATAATGTGTGTTATTTTTAGTAACAGGAGCCTCTGAAAAAACTGCTACAGAGCTTAAAAACACTTAGATTTATTGTAAGTACACAACACAACCAGGAAACCCACGAAGTAGTAAGTTTCTCAGCTTGATAAACACTGAGCAAATTATTATGACTGACATTCCTTCAGGTTAAAAGTTCAAGCCACTTCTGGTTAGTCCATTAGCTGTACCACATTTTTGAATTCACCTTCAGACACTGGATAATGTTCTCCAACTATTTCTGCAGTGTATTGTAGCTCTAAGCTCCTAGTTTCCAGACTGACAACTGTAAAGGGCTCCCCAATAGCTGTTAAGGACTCCCATCACATAAAATCTCTTCATGCACTTTAAATGGCAGACTGGAAGTGTTACCACCCAGCTCTTTTCTCACCCATGCTAAGTAACACCATTTAGCTTTAAAGCCATAAATAGCATTATTTCCAAATTAAACCTTCTAAAGCTCTTTATATTAGCAGCCAGTACCTAATACCTACCCTTTCTTCACAAAGTTACTATAAGAGATGAAAGACTGCAAATGGCATTGAGACTTGGAAGTTTTAAACCCATTTGGATTGACAAACCTTTTCTCTTTTCTGTTCAGCCAGACTTTTCCTGGCATAAATCAGACTGAGTTTGTCTTGGTCCTTCAAGAAACGTCTCCGCAGTCTTAGAATTTCTGCTCGTTCTTCTATACCTAGGGAACATATCATCATGTCCACAGCTTTTTCTTTCAGATTTAAGGCAAAAGCATCATATAAAAACAAACATCATCTTTGTATTTACTAGCTTACCAGCTAGTTTCCTTAATTTCCTAGCAAACAACTCAATGCAAGGCCTTTCAACAAGGTAGCCAATGTTAACAAATTAAGTTGCTCTTAGGAAAAAAGGTAATAAGCATTTATATAGAGACTTCAAGGACATGGATGAGGTATAAAGATCAAACTATTGTACAGGGAAAGAACTCATGAACAAATATGCCCCATATGCTAGATTTATTTTAAGCTCTCAAAGGCATGTATGGCATTTGCATTATATTTCAGGAAGTATATAACTACCTAAATAAAAGAGGTGCTAAAAGATATTCAAATATTGTGTAGTAAGAATATTGCACTGTATTTTTTAAGGTACTATTACAGAACTGCCACTGGATCTACTCCTGCTCAGGACAGTCATGGGAGAGACCACTTAACTGACTGTTAGTCCAGTCCACTTCCTAGAAAAGGAGAGTGAGCAAACAAAAACATACCACTGTAACTGGCATTTTCCTGGGTAGAAGACCAGGGACTAACAAAATGGTAGACTGACATCTCTATTTCTGTAGTTCTGCATGAACTACAGTCCATTATCCTGAAACACCTCTCAGGTACTGAAAAGGTTGATCTTTATAGCTCTATGCCAGAACTCCTCATATCATCATTTTGGTCAAAATTTTAATGACAAAATAGACAACGGTTAAAGAGGGAGAAGGATCCTAAGTCACTTCAGAGCAGTACAGATATTTTTCACTTATTGACTGGGTGGGAGAAGGAGCATTCTCAGAAAAAAGCAAGGACTTCTAATGACAGATTGCAAAATGTTGGAGATCATGTCAGCACAGCTGAAATAGTTTAGAAAATACATTTAAAGAGATCTCTTCTTTAAAGAGTTGAATTTAAAACAGAAGGGTCAGATCTGTCTGATATTCATGCTGTGATACTCTTAGGAAGAGGTAAGAATAGAGAGATCACACCGACTGGTTTCTTATCCAGTCAGTTCTTTCAATCAGCAACATGTAATTTTACAATTCCTAGCACAATCCTAGCTTTTTGAGACATGCTATGTATTATCACACACTCCTGGAAACATAATCTCAGAAGGTGAACCTCAATTGGACTGTCTCAAAGATAATGGATGGCCAGTCAAATAACTGACAAGGATGGTTTATAAAAGTGTACTAACTGCATAGAAATTGCACAGTAAGGCTTACAGACCTTTAGTTTTGCTGTCCACTTCATCTCCAGGCAAACCCAACCTTTTTTTCCCGAAATCCGGCCCCAATGGTTTAAAGGTTGCTTGTTTAAATTTTTCACTCCGTTTGCTAACCAACAGCATGGATGAAGATAAGGATTCAGAGGATGAAGGAACTGCATACTCTGCCAATGTGTCAATGCTACTTCCAGTCAGCCAATTAAAAGAACTTCTACCACCTGTAAAAAGAAATTGCCAAAAAGTTGTAACATACTCAGATATAAATAAAGAAAAAACATGTATGAGGCAGGTAATTTTTTCCCTCCCAAAAATATAATATCCTAGTGTTTAAGAGCAGAACAGATTTCAAGGTTCTAGGTAAGACAGTGTTTCTTTTACATGAGGCCGAACATAAAATATGTATGAGGCTAATAAAAATGTGGGGTTTTTTTCTCATACCACACACACAAAAAACGCCTTGAAAACAAAATACTAAATATATTTACACTTTTACATTAAAAAAATCATATGCAACATCATTCCTACAGCAAAAAAGAATATTTCAGAAAACACTGGTCTGGACTTACTGCCATGCTGTGTAGGTGTAAATTCATACTGCCTTTGGGTAGCCCTCACTTGCCCACCAATTGACCCAGGAGAAAGGGATCTTTCCTGGGAAAGCATCCTGTGGATACTTGGAGAAGCCTGAGTCTCCACAAACATTGGTGTGAGCACAGTACTTCGGTAACGCCAGCTGGAATCAACCACGAAGTCCTATGAACAATAAAAGACTTTAAGTAGAACAATAAAGATGGAGGCTTTTTGCATTTCTTGATTGAGCAGGACAGCAGAAATTACAGTCCAGAAATCAAAACACCCTCCCAGGTATAGGGGCAGAACTTGACTATATATAAAGAAAACCTCCCAACAAACCACAAACATGTAGAAGTTCTCCACAGCTCAGTAAAAAAAAGTCACTAATTTATACTGGTGAGCTGAGGACTGATTTACAGCTCTTGCACCAATATTCCTGCTTCTTGACAATTATTTCTCTAGTTCATGGTGCTTCTCTCTGCTGCCCTCTTTTTTAGTATTTCAGTACTCTACAAATTAGCTATATTTTAATTAAATATATATATTTTTAAAGGAAAGTACAATTATTGCCCCCCATAAAATCATCTAACTTCTGATACTGCGCACAACTCATAACTGCTACACCTGTTAACTTTGCAGCACAAAACCCTTTGAAAAATCTCCTTCATGATGCCATTCCTTTCTAAGCTGTAACTACATTAAGAAGTAGAATTTGTCACACAGTTGCATACAGGACAACACAGTACAATTCACCTGAAATTTGCATTCAGACAGTGGATGCTCAAATATTTTCCTGGAATAGTCCGGGCTCTTGCTAGTCATTTCAAGCAGAAAATTTGTGATTAGACTCAAGTACTGTGTTTCAATCTTGGTGGAATACAAAGAACTTAACAATGACAGCATGCGGTCAAGAGTATTTGTGGGCAACCTTGTCTCATGACTCCAAAAATTCCTAACAATTAATCTGTAAAAGCAAAGAATAAAGTTATTATTGGTTATCTTCAAACAGAACCCCACTTCAAAAAAAGCCAAGTTAAAAAGGGGAAAAAAATCCCCAAACCCACCAGTAAAAAATTCCAAAAAAATAAGCTGTTAAGGCCTTAAACTAACACTTCTATGCCATGAATCTTCAATTGAATTACATCAAATTCCTCATTCATCTGCCATGTTCTGTGCCTCATATAAAAGGTTTACTCTGAAAAAATTATTTCTGTCAAGTATTTTCCTCTTGAGAAGTGCTATGGATGGAGAAGCACCAAGATCTCCTTTTTATCTTTTGCTTCACCAAAAGAAATTCTAAAATCCAACATTTAATCTATTGTCATGAATTTGTGCACAGCAGGGTCCTCCTTGTTCAAAAACTCTAGAACCTTAATGCAGAATTAGGTTTAACATAGAGAAACAACCTCCCCATGGCTTAGAATTTCGTTCAAATGTTTCACTTAGACTTAGTGTAACACCGCAGGACACAATTTCATAAATTAACTTATTGGAAGAAAAGGAAATGGTATTATCTAATTTACTCTTTTATACTGAAATACTTAAAAAAACTCTAAGGATCAACTCTTTTGCTATAAACAAAGTAAGAGAAATGGAGGTATTTTAATTTCAGATAGTTATCACAACACTCTTTACTCACTGTAGTTCAGCATTCTCATCAATCAGTCCTTGAAGCAGCATTTCTTTTGCCACTCTGAGTATCTCCTGAGAATCATCATCTGCTTGACTTTCTGGATCACTGATGGTAGGAGAAAAATACCTCTAATGACTTCTTTCATATAATTCATAGCAAAATAAAAGGATGAGGATGGTGGGACAAAAAGAAGGAATATGCCCTCTGATAAAAATTTCAACTTGGCATGACAAAATAACATGAGGTCTTCCTTGCATCTCCACTACTCATAAAAGAAATTATCTAATAAGCTAATTAATATGTTAGGTATTTATTATGAAGTTTGCAAGGTTGAATCTGAAAAAACAGGCAGAGAATGCTTTTCACAAGTGATGCCGGAGTAAAAAATGAGTGTACTTTTTTTTTGCAATAACTGTCCATTCAAAGAGTTATCTTGGGGGAAAAGCACATAAAACCCAACTAAGTTATTCAACAGCAACCCACTTGTCAAACTGAGTATGTGCCTGCTTCCTATTCTACGGGGTCAAACAGCAAGATCACCTTTATACTACCAGATTAAAGCAATTCAGATCATGCCCATGTGCCTTAATGTATCTTCTACCTAAAAGCAAATTTCTTTAAAGAGTAATTTTCACTAGTTACAAATTCCAGCAACAAGAAAAAAAGCTGAAGCATCAAAGTTAAGACCTCTTATGCCATCCTGCTGTGGTGGTGCAACATCCTAGTTCTGGTCCAAGTATTCCCTTACTGGAAGTGATAAAATTGTCACCAAAGGCCGGAGCCAATTAGGCATATCACAGACACGGTTCTTCTGACAACTGGAAAAATCCCTCACTGAGGGACATGAAGTTGGGAGACGGTTACAAACACTTTCACTCTGCCTGTGACAAACCACTGAAAGACAACATCTGCAGTGAACACACACCTGTAATTATCATAAATCCACATCAGGATATCATACATGCGCTGTCGACATATCACAGAAGGGTGAGAAACGAACCCTGTCACTCCAGGCAGAAGTTCTTTAAGTTCTAGTGGTTTTAATTTAGACAGCATCTTGTACACTATATCCAAACAAACCCTTTGTCTTTCATCATCCCTAAAAGAAGAAGGAAAAGAAACTTCAGTTACATTGCTTTTCTCATCACTCCTACAGACAGAACCAGAAGATCAGTTTACGTTTTAGCAACAATATTTGGTTTTGCATAAGGGGCTTTAGGTAAATACTTCTGGACTCAATCTAAGAGTAACAATATAAGTAAACTAATACAAACTACAGAAACTGACATCCCACTGGTGTTTCACCCTAAGGCTATTCTAGGGGTGTTTGTTTATTTTTCACAATGAACTAACCATCTTAACTCCCAGATTACATTAGCTCAAATTAGAGGAATAATGACCAAAAAGTGAAGGTGAATTACAAATGCTTCTGAATGTAAAAATGTTGTGGGCAGAATAGAAAATGTTATCAAGAAACTTAACTATCCATCATAATCACACGACTACTTACCTATGATTCATGATCTGAATGAAGTCTTTACTCCTTAACTGCAAGTGGAGATCAGGAACTTCTTCAGCCCGGCACATTATCACTTCCAGACAAAAGGTTTTCATCACACCATGAAGTTTGGGTATCAAAAAGAATACTGCATTCATAAACCTTAACATAACCAGAAGCCCACAAAGAAAAGCAAGTTATTATTTATTATTCCTCTAGATTTAGAGTCAATGTAGCACATAAATCATGACATACCTGTCAGCAAGAGGTGGAAAATTCTTAACAACTTTATTCAAGCACTGAATAAACTTATCATGTTGCGTGTTCTGATGATGCTTTAATTGTTTTATAACACAATCATAAACTGGATCTTCAAGTATCTGAAAATGAGAAAGACAGTAAGACAAGGATACCCATGAAAATCATAACTACCTTAATGAAACATGGTTTTGCTGCTATACTGTTTGATTCTTGTGCATTTGACTAGCCAAGATCCAGCCAACTCATCTTAACCTTTAGGGTGCTTCATGGGTCCTGTACAGCTCTGACTAAGCAAAACACATGACTGCTGCTTAAAAAAATATATTTGTGAGATTCCTTTGATTGGTTTGGAACCAATACCTTATTTTGTAGTACAAGCTGCTTAGTGTGCTTATATAAATAATAAGCAGCTTCTCATTCAATATACAAGATTTCCAACCAATGAATGTAAAAAAAACTAGACATTATTAGTAAAAAGGTGAAAAACAACTAGACACCTGTAACTAACAAAGGAATAATCCTTGATCAGGATAAAATTTACACCATCTTTGCTCATTTATTCAAAATACTGCTTGTAATAGAACTTGAAAGACTGAGAGAGACTTAATGAAGACTTACAAAATATGTTCTACAAACTGTGAAAGAACAACCAGAATGCAATCAAGTGGAGAAAGAAGCAAGGATAATATGGAGAGAAGGAAGAATAACCTACAAGGGCAGGCTAACAACTTGGTATTTTTGTCTTGAATAGCAGTTACAGAATTATATTTAGGGGGAACACATGATCCTGTCTGCATTTCGTCCTCTTTTTCTCTTATAACAATCCAATACACATTTGTCATTAGATTCAGGATCTTTGAGTGTACATTGCTGTCTCTTGTATTTAAAACCTGTTCATTACTTCTTTTGTGCATGAATTTACCTAATTTCCCTTTGAATCTGCTGATCTGCTTACCCTAGAACCTCTTCTGGCACCAAACTCCAGAAGCTCCTGAACTATGGTGTAAAGAATTCTAGCATATGTCTCAAACTCACTTCTGTGGTCATCAAGCACAATCCCTCAGTTCTAGCACTGCAGGATTTGGTGAGCAACAGTTTTGTATTCACCTTATCCACTACCTATAAATAACTGGATTCAGGTACAGTTACTCAAACGGTAGTTTTTTTACTTCAAACCTCCCAGCTTGCTTTTCTTTTCCTCATAAAACCCCTCAACTTCAAAACATACCATGCTAGTGTTGCTGGCTGGCAGAAGCTGAATAAAGCCTCAAAAAGAGATCATTCACTGTCAGCTCCAAAGGAGCATGGCAAAAATTCTGCGCTTAGTCTACCCTCAAATTCTTTTTCTGTTGAGTTAGTAGTTTAAATCTTTAATTAATCTGTTGGATAAAGACTACTGAGTTTTAAATACATTCATTTCTGGATCTGAATTGAGTAGTCATATAAAAGATGAATATAAAATTAGGAGAGCAAAGGTCAAACACAAAATACAGTTCACTTACATTTTCTCTCTCAGCAATATATTGAAGAGCAAGTCCCAAAACTTCAGCTGCAGCTGCATAAACTTCTCTATACTTTAGTAAGCCCATGTTGCTGGTCAAAGCTTGAAAATACCTAGCACAAAAGATAGACCTGCTGTAAGCCACTACTCCAGCACACAAATTTAAACTGAAGCAAAAAATAATCTGAGGTGCCTAGAGCAGTAGTGACTGCTTTCAGAAGAGCTGAATACGATACAACATATATTTTCTACTTGCAGTATCTCAAATCTTTGCTTCAGCAATTCCTGACTCTATGAATTTCCACAAAACCACAACCCTGGTTGTAAAAAAGTGTACACCACTGTAAAAAAGTAGACATTCCAAAATAAATCTGGCCTGCAATTTGTAGCTAGAAAAGTATTACAACTGACAGATGATAGCAAAGGGATGATGGGACAAAGGATTCCAAAGAAAAAGCTCCCATACATCCTGCTGACAAATTAAACTTGCTCTCTTTGGCTTGAGATTTTTTTGAGATCATTCACAAAAAACTGCACTTCTCACCTGACACGATCTATTTCACACTTTGGGTCGTAAGGTGGCAAATTGTTAGCAAGAACAATTCCCAGCAGCTGAATTCCCACTGAATTATCCTTTGTATCAGGGTCTCCACTAGAAAACTTTTCAAATATTAAACTGTTGGATAAAAACACAAAAGGAATGATATACATGAAAACACCAAAACAGACACACCATAAAATCATTCACTGTCTTTGCATCCAGGGATGTTTACATACACGTACAACCCATCAAAGGGATATTATCAGAAAGCAGTAGATATTTAGCTTCCATGAAGAGAAGTCTTAGCAAAGATACCCACACCAAAACAACTGAAAAGAGATTGTAAGCCCACACAAATGCTTGACATTGTTCACAAACATGGCAAGTCTTAATAAGAGTGCACCAATATTCGGTGATAATATTCAAAACTTCAGATAAAAAATATCTATGCAGAGATTACTCTTGCTACTCTTGCTTCTCCTATAATCCTTTACATGTTTTCCTATCTCTCTCTCTGTCCTTGTTTTCAAATTAATTTTTAATCTTCGGAGAACTTGGTTCTGAAGTTCTACTGTTCACTGTAGAGAGAAAAAGTTTACTATTGCAGCTGAATTTACCTTCCTGTGTCCCTTGATACCCTTCACTTATATTTTTGAAATATCGATAAAAGAAAGCAATTGTCCAAATGTTTACCTGTAAGGTATGGAGAGACAGTTCTTCCAACACTCTATAACTGTCTTTATGATTTCCAGATTGTGTCTGAACACAGCTCTTTTTGGGTGAAACGCATTCTTCATCAAGAATTCAAGCAATCTGTTAGCCAAAATTTCATCCTTAATATTCCCCTACAAAAACCAGGATCAAAAATAAATATAGTGACTCTGAGAAAACATATCTTGTTTCATGAAAGCAAGTAAGTAAACAAGTTATGTTTGAAATTAATATGTAAAAGGATTGTAAAATGCAAAAGAGGGCTGATGTATAAAATTATTTAAGAGCATAAAAATAAACTCAGTCATTCTTTACCAAACAATCACAATAACAATAAAAATGAATTTCATATTTCCTTACTTTGGGGGTGGCTACACTTGTCCAGGAAAGGATTGTAACTACTATTTCCACTACCATGTAATGAATACCTTCACCTCCATTATTTCCAGAAACAACAAGTTGCAGTAATGGACCAAGCCAGTGCTTTGCATAAGGCCGGAATACCTATGAAGAATCAGTGATAAAATACAAATTACCCAACTATTTAGCAACCTGTTGTTCAGTAAACATTACTGGAAAGTCTGCTAAACCAACCTCTTTATCACTTTGCTCAACCTCTGAGGGAACAACCATAACAGTTTTAAAATAAAAAGTATCTATAAGTACATTTCTCACTTTTGCTTAGAAACCTTTAACCACAGAAAGTGAATTATTTCACTAGAGCACAGACAGTATGGATCTCAACTAGAAAATCTGTCTGTAAAGGATTTGAAAGAGTATGCCAATCATCTACCCTTCCATTTCAGACAGCTTAATTAAGAAAGTAGCATTAAATGGATATAAAGGTTCTTGAATTAATTCTGAAATCCAGCATTTTTGGATTTAGAATATTCCAGACAGAACCATTATACTTTAAAATCATTGTATGAAGTAGGTTGAGAATGTTTGACCCAAGAATGAGAGTTAGAAAACGTTGTTTCTCAAGCAAACACACATTGTGCTATCTCAGTATCTTTCTGCAACATGAACACCATTTAGCTCAAAGTGTTTCTATAAGACTCAAATGTGTCCACTAATAAAACACTGTATTTGCCCAGAGAATATGGAAAGTATAATCAGCCCCACCTCTTGCCTAGTATCAATGAATACATTACTTATGGTTTCCAGAAGACACATGTTGTGGATACCCTCTACTTATAGAAGTAGAATATAGGAGAAAAAGTATTAATAATGCATTCAAAATACTTGCACTATCTGGAATTTTGGGCCACAAATGTACCCCCTTTAATAACAGCAAACTACTCAATTTGAATGCCCCAAAGGTCTCAGCTGATTAAATACTTTACCCTGCAAGAGTTACACATTTGATACTATGAATAAAAATTACTCACATCCTCAGTATTAACAATAAGTTTTGCTATGAAGAGGCGAATATTTAATGATACTGATGGGTTTCCTAATTTGCCATGAAGAAATTTCATCCAAAGAGGAAGATCTACTGGAACTGTCCCCTGAAATTTAAAAAAGACTAGCAAAAATCAAATCACTTCTTGCACCCAACAGGCTTACCAAGCCAAAAAGCCCCAAGCTCAAACCACACAGGTTTCACTATAATACAGCCAAGAAAATTAATAAATGAAAGGACTCAATCATGACTCTCTTTTCTTGGTAGCATTAATGGAAAAATGACAACTTTTTAGTTAATACTGGCCTCCTCTACTTTGGGTGTGATCTGGTTCCTCTGCATATGTTTAATCAGAGCAGTCATAGAAGCCATACATTCATGTTGGTTGAATTCATCCATTTCCAGTTCCATCTCATCGTTTAAAACCTTGTGTTCTGTGGGCTCCTGAAAAAAAAAACAAGCGTTACTATGGTTAATAACAACAGTGTATTTTCTTTTAAATCCCAGTCATGCCATGAGTCATTCTGATCTTATCTGTGCTTAAATTTGACTACACACTCTGTGTGTGCAACTGGGAATACATCAAATGTGTTGTTCAAACAGACACCTCCCAAATGCACGGACCAGATCTGCACATTCTTTACTTTTTGCGCCAACAGATGCCAACTTTATGTTACTCCAACTACCTGCCAGGACAGGTGTGGCAAATGCTGAAAGCAGGAGTTAAGCTGAACCTCAAAGAAATTATCTCATTTCATAGCTCAAAGAATAATTGAATTGAATTGAAGAATAGAAGTGACACCTCTATTTTTATGGATGTATTGTTTCTGACACAGCATTTGCAGTTCTCTTTTGCTACACTGAGTAGATCACAAAAGAAAATTGTTTAGTTAGAAATTACAGTACTAGGCAAACTACAAACGTCCTTTCTATCTTGCTTAACTTCCCTAGAGTTAAAACACCTGCTTGCTCCAAAACAGTTATTTTGACAGATTGTGTCTTCAGTGTCTATGATATTTCTACAAGCTCTCTGTTTCATAGCAGGTATCTATTCTACGAGCATTACTGCTGGTGAGACATCTTTTGATTGCAGAAGGAACATAACTTCAAGCTTTTGCTGAAAGAATAGCATTTAATACCTCCCAAGAACAACAGTTAAATACAAGATGGCACAAGAGAAAAACAAAAATAATTGTTTGATTATTTATTCTATCCATTTGATACAGTCAGTTCTGTCACAAACCAAAAGAAGTGGGAAACGAAGAAACCAGATGCCTAACAGCAAAACATAACCATCAGAGGATGTGCCTGAGTGCAGTCACAAGCCATCTTTTTACAACTCAGGCTGGGCTTCACTCACACTACTCAGCTTTAGAAACACAATAGGGCATTACTTTTTTTCAGCTGTAGACAGTGGAGAGAGGAAAAAGAAGTGACAGAAAACAGCTCAAGCCCCCTCCCTCATCTTCTGGAGGAAACCAATCTCAGTCAGGTAGAACAAATATAGGAGACTAGAAATTTCTCTTTCTCAACCCCAATAAATGTATGCAATTCCTCAAAAACATAAAACTTTTCTTTCTCACGGCACGTAAGTCACTAAATTACCTTTCTCCTGAAACGAGTGCTGCTAGCTGTAACATCTTGGGAGTTATAAGAAAAACCTTGGACTCCAGTAGAAAAATCAAACTGACTCATTTCCTCACTCAAACTGCTATCCATCATGTATGATGAAGAAGCTAAATACTTGGGTTCATCTAGGCAGGAAAGAAGAACAGTCCATTAATCAAGGTAATTACAAGAAACAAGCCTTCACTGCCCACTAAAATTTGAGGGTAGGTGGGAATTGATTGTTAAATGAAATACATTGAACGTTTTCATTTGTTCCTGCTACTGTAGAAGCCAGTGAAGAACACATCAAGAATCACTGCATGACAGGTAAGAAACCATTTTTTTCATCACCATAAATGACTTTCATACCCTGGCTGCTATTCCCTGCATCCCTGGCCTCCTTCCTAATAGCAAGGTACCGCTTCTTCCTTTCCAGAGGCACCTAAACAGCAAGAAATAAAGTTATAATTACTTAATTTTAAAAAAATTTACAGATTATTCACATTTCTTTATAGAGATACAAAAAATATTAAAACCATTTGACATTAATGGAAATCTCATGTTGTAAATTATATTATTAATGCTACAGAGAAACAACTGAATTTTTTATTCCTACAGCCATTCACTATCAAAGTAAGTACACTAAAAAGTATGTTGAAAGTTGTGTGTATTACAAGTCTGTTCTAAATTTCAGGTCTGGATTTCTCTCAGAAAAATGTATTTTAAATCATTAGAGGAATATTCCATTTTTTGTATCTGCTACTCCATTTTTTGTACCCTCTTTCTCCATATGTGAGAATTGACCTGGTCCTCAGTAACTACATTGTTAAAGTCATACCCTCTTTTTACCTAGAAACACTAAAGGCCAGAAATTTCACTCACCTCAATTTCAACAGGAAATGTATACTGACGGTTCAGGTCGATCAAATTTTCAAAAATCAGCAAGTTCTGCAAACCAAAGCATGTTTGGAAATAGCAAAATTATAATGCTGTGCACAATAACAATTGTTTTGAATGTATTTTATTTCTTCTTTAAAAAAATTCAACAGATCATTGTACAACATAACAAGTTTGTAGCTTTCTACACCAGTACTCAGAAAAAAAATTTTGCTACTTAACTACTCAAGAATTCACAGCACAGAATGTAAAAAGGTAAAAAAGTCTCTCTTATTCAAGTATATTCCAAGCACTGGAGAAGTTAAATAATAGGGGCTTTTCCCCCCTATTCTAGAAAATTGATTGGGAGTAGAAAAGAGTATCACTACTTCACCCATTCCCAAACAGTTGGTAAAACTTTCATCAGCTACCACTCCTTCTATTGCCTCACTGGGTAGTTTATTAGTATAATTGCATGTCATTCAGGTTTCATTCTTTGATTTATTGCCATCAGGTAAATCACTTTGTGTCTCATGCTTGCAAGCCTTCTAAGAGCAACGAAAGCTACTCACCTTTTCTGATTTTTCTGAAAAAAGAAAGCCTTGATAAAATTTGCTTTCAGTGAAGACACAACTGATGACAGCGACAGCGCAGTTATATGCTGCACAGTGATACTGTCTCCTCTTCTCCAGCAGCTGACTCTCTCCTGCCATGTTTTCTGTAAACGCATCATAGCATGACCTTAAATACAAACAGGTAAGAAAACACCATCAGAAGTCTTTTATGAAGCAGTACAAGAAGGGTTCCAATCGGAGATCAGTGAGTCAACAGAATTTCAAGAAACCAGTATCCATTAAACCACCTCAGAATTGTTCAAATACCCTGCAGATAAACGGAACCAAAATGGAACCATTCAGCAATGACAAAGAATACTTCCCCAAGTATTTACACAGGAGTCCTTAATGTCTGAAATGTGATGACAGGTAATATTCAGATAAGATGAATATTTGTTTTGATGCATACATAAATTTCTCTCATGGTCCTTTGCCAAAAAAATATGAATGGACATGCTAAGGTATTTTATGGATTAGGTGATGAAAATAGTTGAGTGTGATTTTCAAAGGCCTTTGGTACAAAGCCAATTTTAGATCTGCAAATCATAGCCAAGAAATTCTTTGAAGTCCCCACAGGTCATAATATTGTAAAACAGAAATCAAAACAAACAGAAGTTCAGGCATCTTATTTTTTACTCTGAATATTAAACAAACTGAACAAGACTAATTAACATATATATTCAGTATTTCTCTTTTGTCCCCCTTTGCAGCGACGATCAAGCCAATTACTCCTACTGGGTGTGCTGCTGAATCATGAAATGTAAATGAAAATCCATCCCATCTTCTCATCAATCATATAAATACCAATTTTGCAATACAGAGCCATACTCCACATAGAAACGTGAGTATACAGAAACTGAAGTTGTGAAAACAGAAATTAAAGGCCAAGAATCATACTGGAAAGGTAAAATAAATTAGAAAAGAAGGAAGCAAAGGACTGTAGTTTACACTACAGATAATTCTTTCAATGCAAACTCAATATTGTGCATTTAATTTAAAATCAAGAGCTATGTAAGATATTATATTTGCCCTTGAACAAATCCATCTTTTGCTTCATGTGGCCTACTTAAAAAAGTGTATGTGGTCAAAACCTAATCAGAAATATAAAGTAAATAAAATAAACAATGGTCTTACTTTATTAGTGCCTTGGTAAGTTCATTTCCTTCTACACTCATGGAGCCACGGTAAGCTTGGTTAATTTTAGAGTCCTTGGAGTAAACTTCCTCTTTTGAAAGACGCACATACATCAATTCTAGCAGCTTGTAATACCCCATTTTCTTGGTGACTTGTGTATCAAAAGTATATTCATGGGACTAGAAACAAGTAAGCAGAATCTCAGAAGGAAATTTTCTGACCCTTGTCCTTTCTAAATAGTTACACAATTACTTTAAATTTCTTAGACAGCCTTCAGCTTACCTCTACCTTCAGAAACAGAGAAAAGAGCTGATGATAACAAAAGACTGTCAGATTCTAAGTTCCTGTGTAGTACAATTATTAAACTGTGTTGACCCATGCTTGTCTGGTGAGCTCTCTTAACTACAATTGGCCTAAATTATCATAAGGATACTGGAGGAAAATAAGCAGAGTACCAAGCGACAGCTTGGTATGTAAGCAAAACACACACCTGTCATCATCCTTGGTGTCATTCATGAGTTTCTTTATGCACCTCCTTTTCGTGCCAAAATTTACAGCAACAGGAACATGGCGTGGGTGACTACATAGATCTTAGTTTTAGCATTTTGTTTCAATAACTATTACTAAACTTCAGTGATATCAGCATATTGCTTGTGAACATCTGTACCAGCAAAATCATAGCACTGAAGAACTATAGCAAGAACAGAGACCTCCACTGGCAACAAGACCACTGCATGCAACAATACTCTTAAATTGGAAGACAGGCTGTAAGTAGAGAAAGGAAGATCTGTGCTCCTAATCCCTTGCTGAAGAACCTTTGCAATGATTAAAGGCATACTTCTTTCTCTAGAAGTAATGTACCTAATTTCAGAGCTTTCATTCCAACTTCAATTTTTATACACAGTAGATAAGCAAATATGCATTAAGTCCAAAGGAACAGTGTGTTGGGGAATAAAGAAAAGTTTATCAGTAATAATCAAATTATATAACTAGCACACGCTTCTGTTCCATGATACACAAAAGAAATCAAACCATTTTTATTAGTGTTTCATTCGAAGTTAAGCAAAATGTACACACCAACATCAACATTTTCTTAGACCTTCCCTAACCCCAAATTTTAAAAAAAAATGTAATTCATACCTTTGTAAACCTGGAATTAAGTGTATCCATAGCTTCTACTATAATCTTGCCAGAGAATACTCTCAGTGCCTCCAAGCTGCAGTGCCACAAGAGTGTGAGGAGGGACCGATCCACAAATGCTTGGCGAGCAGTATTTGAAAGAAGTTCTTCACTTCGGAACATTTTGTGAACAGTGTCCAACAGTTCCACTTGTTTGTCAGTGGTGCTCCTAAACAAGATGGGAATATCAAGATGAAAGCTCTTTTACCAGACTTCACTTATGTGTCACATCCTTAGGATATTAAAATTTTTTACTGATTGCATTCATGCCCTCTTGGGTTCTCCTACAAAACATGCAAGATCAAGTTGCACTACCAAGTATTATGCAGCTCTAAAAAAAACCCACCTCAGCTTCTTAGTCTGCTGCAAGAGATTGTAAACTTGTTTGTGTATCTTTAATAATTTAGTCCTAAAGCAAACATTAACTTTCTCAGTTCCTTTTTACTGAAAAACCTACCAAAAAAATTATCCAGTACATGTGAAGGATGTAGGCAAACCACAGGGAAAAAAAGAGCTGTGGCTATCAAATGTTCCACTACTAGATGATACGCTATTCTGAATAATTTTATTAAAGCTAAAGTTTCAAAAATGGGATTTGGGCACAAGGTAAATTACTTTATCCAGGAAATTACATGCTCCACAATTGTCACTACTCAACAGGCCATCAGAAATTGGAATGTTGGTTTTGGAAGAGATATCAAATACCTCTTCTGTGGACAGAGCATGTTTAAGTCTACAGTTTACCATCCAGAAATTATTCAATTAAATAAGTGCATTGTTTTATTTTCAAAGGGGTTTAACAAATTAATTCCCTGTCAATTTAAGTATTATCAACTTAGGTGATCATGTGGTTAAACAGGAATAGCAAATATATAACAAACAAGTACTATTGTCAACTCGATTCTCTCAGAACAAGTTTATTTACAGAGGGCTTTCCAAATCTGCACTGGCACTGGAAGTGTAATCTGGTAACGGATGTCACTTGTTCATACTTGGGAAATACTTTGAAAATGTGGAGACAAAAGCAAAATCTAAATTAAAACTATTACATAAAACTTTATAGTGTAAATTATCACTATTATAAGGACAATAAAATGCAAGAAGCACATTTGCTTCAGCAAAAATTCAATGAGAACAAGCACAAAATCCAGAGGACTCAACCCACCTTCTGGAAATTCTTTTGAAGCTGGCTTGAAATAAGTCCTCCATGAAATGTCTGTGGTCCCTACAGAGGATTTCTGTCATCAGTTGCAACAACATTGGACTTTGAGACAATTCTAATGCATCTAAAAACTGAAGAAGCAGCAACATGTAACATGAAAAGCCACACTGGATCAAATCACTTCAATCTAATGATGTAATTATTTTTTAATACTGATCAGAAGCAGATGCACAGAAGTGTGTGTGCTTAATTAATGTGCCTCTTCAATTTCTGGATAAAGACATAACCCAGAAACACAAAAGCTGATCTCCTCATGTGAACTAAGCATCTCTCTCTTTAATTCCAGATCCTGTGAAACACTGTTTCCAGACACAGTTCACTTTGGCTTCTAATTATATATTTGTTAAAAATACTGACCTTCTTAGTGCAGTCTACATAGTTATTGTGCTTCAAGGTCCCTTTGGGAAACTCATCAGACCTCATGGGAAAATTGAAAGCTACAAGTTGATCCAGAGCATTCTTAAGGTCATTAAGCTTTTCTCCTGTCAAATTAGTGAAGAATGGGAGAATTATCACTGCTTGGCCCTGAAAAAAAAAACAAACATAAAAAAGATACAGTTTCACACTAAAAAATAAGTTATTCCTTAACTATGAAGCCAGCTGAAAGCTGAATAGGACCACAAAACAACAGCAGTGGCTATTCTTACTGATTCAGTGGCTCAGTGTACTAATAAAAATACATTATGTAGCTGATCTTCTTTACAGCTGCAGGATCAGAAAACAGCTTTTCACTCTCATGTCACTGCTGAGTGAGAATTAAAGCTAATTAATATCTCATGGGTGACATGGCTATGAATAATATCGCATTGCTTTTTTAAGCAAGCATTAATTCTCACACAAGTCACTGATTTAATGCATCACCTTATAGCTAAAGCAAAATCCCAAACTTTATGTATTTTGAACGCATAGGAAAGTACAAAACTCTGCCTAATTAATGGCAGGCTGACTGAGAAGCTACTACACAAAACTTTTGTAAGTACAAAATTTTTTATTAGTCTAGTCCAAACAATGTCTTTTATCCCACTTTCACTCTGCAGTACTTTATCTCCCTCTCCTGACCAAGCTGCATATAGCAACTACTCCATTAGTACTGGACTCAGACTTGCAGACATTGATGTTAAAATCATGACAAATTTCAGTTCATAACTGGACCTGTAGGAAATACCATTCCTTGCTAAAAGCCTGATTAGCTGTCATTTCTCAAATGAACACTTGGGAATTCAAGACAACTTGTAACTGAGGCTGATTTTTTTTTTCTAAGAAGTACATTCCTTTCTTCTGAGCAAAGGAAAAAAAAGAGCACCTTAAACCAAAGCACAGCATCTGTGATAGTGCCTTCTGTCTGAAGTACAAAAACGATGATTTACAAGTTTTAGGGTGTTGAACAGAAGAATGAAGACCCAGAAGTCCGTGACAAAAATTAAGCCAAAGAACAGAGAATACTATAAACAACTAAGATTCTCATCTGGGGAGGGTAGGGAACCTGTTGAAGTGAGCAATTTACCTTAAGATTTAAGCCTAAATCCTGATCAGTAAGTAGACTGGTATAGGTATTAAAAACAGCTGTAAATGCTTCATGATTGGTATTGAAAGAAACTGAAGAGTCTATCTGGAAAGACAGAAGAAATAAAAAAATTAGTACGGTTTTATTTTTAACTAGTTAAAGAGATTTGTATTAAAGAATAATAAAAAGTCCTTGAGCTACAGAACTATTTATTTCCAAACATGCACTGAATTAACAGAAAGCACATACTGAGTGATTTTGGTTTTAAAAGAAGGACTATAAAAGGTCCTACACAGTACAAACAAAATCATAATGTTGGGTATTTTTCAATTAAAAAAAAATATTAATCTCCTTCTGAAAGCCAAATTTCCTACTAGTCATTTCAGTGCCAACTAATACAGCAATACAGTTCACATTCTGTGTCCTAACACATACCTTTAAAACAAATCAAGTTTAAAACAATTTAAAAACAAAAATTATGCTCGACAGTTGATCTTTGAGTATACTTGTGTACAACTACTTTTTACAAGTTCCTACAAAAATCCCAAAAGGATAAGTCGATAATTATGTTTTCAAAACACAGAAAAAAAAAAAACAGACCAAAATCTCAATGTCACAGAAATTGTTTAAAACAAAGACAACTCTGCAGTTTGTTAATATGGGTAGAACTCCTTCACTGGGACTTTCATTTAAAAAAAAAAGAAACTAAAAAAATAAAAGGTGGTGGGGGGAAGAAGATCTATATCCAGTAATTACCACCTGCCCCAATTTTTTTTGTAGTTTGCTAATAAAACCACCCAGATTCTAACATTGCCCAACTTTATCCTTTTATCTTTTTTTCCCCAAACATAAAACATTTGACTTGAACAGCACTTCTTGAAAACACAATGCAATCCCTACAGAACAAGAGAGGTTACTTGAACTTTATAAAGCAGTACATACCTGCAGAACTTTTGCCAGCAGGGTCAAGACTGCCATTTTGCTCTCAGGAGATGAGCCTTTGGCCCACCAGCTATCCAGTTTCTCCCAGTTTCTCAGTACAGCTGTCACCAGTTTTGCTCCTTGCTGCTTGCGCACAGCACGGTCCCTAAAGCTCTGATCTAACATGCCATTTAAGATGCTCCCAACCTGGAAGGAAAAGCCAAAGGTAAGATTCTTGCATCCCAAATGAAAGGATGATAGAATCACTTCAGTGCTATGGGCAGTCATAAAAAAGAAGCATCACAAAGCAATGCTAGATTTAAATCTCAAAAGGAAGCAGAAGAAAGGTCTCTGCAGGAAATCAAAAACACACCCTTCCCAATAAAAGAGACATCTCTCTGATTTACTCCTGTTTCAGAGTACAGTGCAGCAATTAGTTCCAATGCCTTTTGTGTATATATGGAGAAATAAATGATAATTCAGAATAAAGAACAATATTTGATAATTTTAGTTAGTGTGAAGTTGAAAAATAGCACACAGGCTAACATAGTCACATCCATTTTGAAAAGAAAAATAACCCTTGCACAGCAGGTATGAACTAAGTATGCTTGAAATCTCTTTTCTTCAAAAACGAACAGTCACTATCATCTATCAGATACACTTGGAAGAATTAATGTATTGCAGCAAGCTCAGCACAGGAAACATTAGATAATCATAATCAGAAACAGCTCATTAAAACATACACATTCCTCTACAGTCTAATTAAACAATTTCTGGTATCACCAAAAACGATGCTGCAAGTCTTTTAAACTACTACTTGAATGCAGCATGTCTAAGCATAACATTTCGGATTATAAAAGAGCCAATTATTTTTAAAGGATAATTCTACTTTGCTGAGCATCTTTTTAATCAAAAGGAAAAGCAGACTTTAGATCTTTTTGACCCTTCTGTTTGTCAGAAGCCCTGAAGGAAGACTTCTCAGTTCTGAGTTTCCTCCATGGCACTGAGTTCTGTAAGTGCTGTAGGCAAACAGGAAGAAGTCTGTTGAGCCAAACAAGCAGTGCTGAGACTGAGTGAGTACATGATGAAGTATCCCATATTTATTTCAGCTCAGGAGGGTTGTGCGTGTGTACATCTCTCTTTTTAATATTCTGATCTAGCTCTACCACCCTAGTCCTGTGGACTAAATGCCCATTGGTAGTTGGAGTTTGTTTTTCAGTTTCATTTTATCCAAAACAAAACCAAGTCGCACACTCCGGGACCATTCTGCAATAAAAAGCAAAGCACAGTAAATGGGACCCTCCTTTGAAAGGATATTTTTGATCTGAAGTACTATGCAAAGAGATTCTGAAATTTCAGGATGTAGGTAAGCACTTTCCACTCAGTTTGATCTGAGAACAGAGTAATGTCAGGCTGCCAGAGATCATGATGGTAGCACCAGTAGATCAAGACAAAAAACCCCCAAAACTCAAACCAGAAACTATCAACGCACTGCTGTCTGAAATTCAACCCAATGTACTTTTCCCCCTACTACACACTCCACATCTAAAAACAATAATAACGTTGTTACTTCTAAAATTCCCTTTTGACTTTGTTCTTTAAAGAGTAAGTCCAATACCATTTGAGGATTGCTGACAGATGATTTCATAAGACGGACAATAATCACATCCAGGTTTTTCAGTAGCTGTTGATTGATGGTTTCTGAGAACAGGCTGTAGAAATACTGACCATGACAGAAATTCATCAGGTGGTTCTGGGATGCTCCTGATAGTGGCACAGATAACACTACTGTGTTCAACAGCAGACTTACTAGCTCCTCACACTGAAAATCAAGATATAGAGACAAGAGTTATTTCAAGGACATCACACTTCACTTAGAAATTTCTTAGAAAAGCACGATTTTTTTTTTTTTCAAGCTCCCATCCCAAACATTTTTCCTTTGCTTATTTTATTTTAAGTATTTTAACTGGAGAACCACCTCATACCTGGTCATCAATAGCAAAGGCCAGCTGCAGAACACTATCAGCTAATTGCTTATTGCTGATGTCTAAGGATGGAAGAGAGATCCTTTCACCCCCAGGTGCAATGCCTTTATAAACAACTGAAAGAAGCTTGGAGCCAACTGAGAAATGAGATCCTTCATCCTATGGAAACCAACAAAGAAGTGACAGTCAATAAAAGCCGAAAAAAGGCTTCCAATCCATCTGCATAGTTAATTAAAACACTTGAACTCCAGATGATTTCCTTATAAAGCAATGCAAATATACCATGACAAGACACCTTTCTAACTCAGGGACAAGATTTTAAATGAGACAACCCTATTGTGTACGAAATTCAGAACAAACTAAAAGCAACTGGAAAATGTTCCAAATATTCTGATCCTTCTCCACCTTTTCAGCTTTACTTGACTACAGAAGTAAAATGAACAGCTAAGCCAGGATGGGTGGGACACAAATGCAGCTCATCTGATTATCAATATACTGCAACTACAGATCTAGATTTTGTTGATATAGAGCATGGATAGCACATAGAAATTAAATATTTTGTTACTTCTTAGCTTTGCTTAGTCTTGTTACAGCCTCATTCACAAATTCTCAGTCTTTGTGGCTGTTGCATAACCGGTTCCTTCAACTGCCCTTCAAAGTAGAGATTTACTACAATCAGAAACTTAGTGGAAGGAATTTGAGTAATATAGTCTACATCCTCACACTTCAGAGGTCTCTATCCTGTTTTCCTGCAACTCAGGCTCACTATACTGCTTCTGATCAGTCAGGAAATACTCCTTTTCTAATTTCCCTCATTACTTTGAATAGTCTCTATGTAAAAGTTGTTTAAAAATGCCTCCTTTATAGGATAATTAATACTGATTTTTTGAGCTTTCAGTCTAGAAATGCTCATTCAAAAGAAGTTAGAGAACCTACATTCTGATTTCCAGTGTCTGGAGCCAACCAGAGAAAGATTAACACAATTATAAAGGTTGTTCAAGCCTCAGTATTGTGCTACACAGATTTGTAGAATAACCATAAAATATGTATTTTTGATCCCATTCAACACTAGCTCTTCACTGTTGATCTCATTTTAAACAACTTCATCTCATCTGTTCTCTGTTTTCATCCTGCTGTTTTACACAGGAAAAGCTCTTTATAATGTACAAATGTCTATTATTATTTTCTGTATTAGCAGTTACCTGACCACGAAGAATAGAACGAAGGAGGCCAGATTTCTGGAGTTGTTTGCAGGCAGAAAGGACAGCACTAAACCTAACTTGATCCAAACGTGCCTCTGAATTAAACAGATCAACAGAACAAAGGTCCTCAAGGCTAGAGAGGAAAGAGAAGCAATAATGTCATGTCAGTGCAT
The DNA here is from genome assembly GCA_013397375.1 of Toxostoma redivivum. Classification (NCBI taxonomy): domain Eukaryota; kingdom Metazoa; phylum Chordata; class Aves; order Passeriformes; family Mimidae; genus Toxostoma; species Toxostoma redivivum. The sequence continues at coordinate 1,207,264 of VXBI01005372.1, forward strand.
CCATAGGCAAAATTATTAACTTTCTATTTCTCATGATGAGGGTTTGTTCTGGACTCATGCTTAACAAAAAGCCCCTACTTACCTCTGCGGTGTGATTCTTTTTTTCAAGCACAGTTTCAAAGACTCCTGATAGGGAGATTTCATCAGAGCTTTCATGAGTCTTACTGAGATGTCTGGGAGGTTTTTCATGACTTGCACATCAGCTGTGTTAAAGCCTATGTGTGATGGATCACACACTGTCATCACCACAAGCTCTATAAAACTTGCATTTAGCAGTTCCTTCTCAAGCACCTAGAAAGAAAAAAATTTAAACATAAAATCTTGAAAAATTTATTCAGATTTCTCTATTTAATTCTTCGTAACTTACCATTAATCCTAACTCAAATGAAAACAAACACGAAACGTACCTATTTTTGCTGATTTTCTCTATTGAAATGTCTGACTTTTAACCATTTATGCTAATGCCCAGAAATTAGGTATCTATAAACATAGACATAGGATATATGCTATCCCACCAAACTGCAAGTTAGATCTCTTAAACCACATAGGCCTGTTTCAGTCTTGACTATACACCTGTAAATCCTGATGTACATCTCTGTACACACTATCAGAGATTTGCTGATGAGACAATCACAATCTCAGAACCAAACTTGGCAGTGTAAATTTCCTAAGAGACTCATAAGTATTATACTTTATATAGTTAAATAAATTGCATCAAATAGAGAGACCAATAGAGAGACAATTAAGAGAATGGCAAACAGAGAAACCTGAATATCTATGCTGAATTCAAGAAAGGCAGATTGTGTCAATTCTTTCTGCCTTTTAAGCAGCTACCACCTCCACACATTTCATGTCATCAGGAATCATACAGGAAATACTCACTGCAAGCACTCCATATACAGAACATGTATATTTAACTATATATAAAGTTTGTATCTTTTATCCACTACAGACTTCAGACCCTACCTTCCAGAAATCCTGCTGGCACGTTTCCAGGATGACAGTGACAAACTCCATGATCCGGACTACAATGGTACACTTGCTGTAGTTGTACATGTCCCTTTCCTGAGGGCTGAACATGCTGCCTTTGGAACTGCAATCAAAGCACTGCTCTGCTGCGTGGATATCATGCAAAGCAATAGTGTCAAGGAAGAACCGCACAGCTTCTAAGAACACGGAACTTTTATTTACACCTAGAAAGAATTACACTAAGTTAAAATCACAGAATCATAGGCTGGAAGAGACCTTCAACACCATCGAGTCTGACCCGCGCCCTAACATCTCAACTAAGCCATGGCACCAAGTGCCACATCCAATCTTTTGTTAAACACACCCAGGGATGGTGACTCCACCACCTCCCCAGGCAGGCCATTTCAGTACTTTATCAGTCTTTCTATAAAAAATTTTTTTGTAACATCCAACCTATATTTCCCTTGGCACAGCCTAAGACTGTGTCCACTCATTCTGTCAGTTGCTGCCTGAAGAAAGAGACCAACCCTCACCTGACTACAGCCACCTTTCAGGGAGTTGTAGACAGTGATCAGGTCACCCCTGAGTCTCCTTTTCTCCAGGCTGAGCAACCCCAACTCCCTCAGTCATTCCTCACAGGGTTTGTGTTCTAAACCCCTCACCAGCCTCGTTGCCTCCTCTGGACACACTCAGGCTTCTCAATGTCCTTCCTAAACTGAGGGACCCAGAACTGGACACAGCACTCAAGGTGTGACCTCATCAGGGGAAGAATGACCTCCCTGCTCCTGCTCCTGTACTGTCATTGGAAAACTCTGGGAGAGTTTGCAAAACCATCTATTCTACATTTGAGATAAGAGCTTAAATTCCAAGTTAGGAACTCATTTTGGGTGGGCTTTGTGTAACCCCCATGAATGAACCTAATGCAACAGTTAATCACTCACCCAGTACTTCATAAGGTTTGATCATCTGCAGCTCAAAGAATGTATTGTAGCAATCCAGTGCTGCTAAGAACATGTCCATCCACTGCATGACAGCCTGTAAACTGAAGGGTTCCTGAATGCCATGAAGGGTTGGCTGAGTAAGGATCCCAGATGGACTTTTGGCATCGGTGCCACCTCCTTCAAATTTGTTAATGAGGAAAGAAACATCTCTGCTTTTTAGAGTATCAGCCAGCCACGAAGATTGAGACTTGTTTCCTGACAGAAATAGAAACAGAAATATAACTTTTCTAGGAAAAACACATTTTAAACTAGCAAGGAACTAGAGGAAAATGTACTAACAACTTTGTGATTTAAACTGCGTCTTCTGGCAGAGAAAGTATTGGTTCTGTTTTAGCCTTGGTCACATTCCTAAAATTCACACATTTCTCTTCCTTCCATAAGGAAGAGGCCAATTTTTAAGACATTCACAGTTCCTCATCAATACATTTTGCTTTTTTTAGCTGAATATACAACAGCAGTTTTGGGCCTTGAAGTAACACTGCAATAAAAGCCTCTTCTATGCACAAAAACATCCCTCAAACCCTGAGGTTCTCACAGTACCCAATTTGCAATATGAGCAGTTTCTATTTTACAACGCTGAGTGAACAGATATTTATATGTAATTACTACCCTGCATAGAAAACAAAGAGGGAAGGCATGCATAGAATATGGAAAGCAAAGATAATAGTGCACTGTGACTTAAAATACCTGGTAATAAAGGAACAAATTCATAGAAGAGCTCCATGGCTTTATGCCGGCACTCTGTCTGAGGTCGTCCACACTGCACTAAGAGCCACATGACAATGTCTTGAAGACACACGGATTTAGTAGCTGCGAATCCCCTGCACAAAAATATTAGGGATTAAATCCTCTTGACATCTGCCAAGAAGCAATAGTCTTCCAGCTGAAAAAAATCAAAATGTTCCATGAGCACTACAAATCCCTTTTATCTATTGAACCACAGCCCATCTGCACTACAAGAAAGAGTTCTTTCACCATCATGTCTGGTACTGCTTTCCCTTCTCCTCACTCTACTTGGGATTCTCAAAACATAGCCCTTGTGGAAAACAATTTTAAATGCAGAAGCAGGTATCTTCCCTTCTCTTGGTCAACTCAAAGAGGAAAAATGGAGATCAAAGTTTAAACAAGCCTGCATAGTTTCTCTCCATCCCCATATTCATCCAGTGTCATAATTTATCAATAGTGAAACTTACTGGGTCACACAAGTGACCCAAATCTAAACTCCACTTGCCAGTTTCTTTAAGATCATATGATAATTTGGGTAAAAAGGAAACTAAGGAGGTCTCTAGTCCTGATAAAATCAGGGTCAGCTAGGTGACTCAGAGCTTCATCCATCCTGATCCTGAATCCATTTTTGCTTCTTCTATCTTTTTGCTTCCCTTCTTTAATTGCTGATCATCCTATTGCAGCTTGTCCTGCTTTTGGTGACATTTAACAACAGTAAGAAAGGCTTTGGAGGAGTTTCCTCCATGTGCTTGCTTTGTAGCACCAGTGCTGATGTTATTATATACACTGCTGTGAGGGGAACATGCTCTTCTGCCTCTTCTTGCTAAACTAAATCAAGTTCACCATGCTGGAATAAAGAATCATGCTCCTCTCATATCATGTCCAGTGTTTTCCCACCAGTGGTTCAACAGACACATCAGAAGGTCTGTTTCAGCAACTGTTATTGGATGAAGTCCTCATTCAGAATCCCAAGTATTTAATGGAACTACTACTAGTAGATGATGTTTATTAAAATGCAATATTAAAATAAATGCAAATAGCTGACCGTGGTATGCGCCGTTTTCCTTCCTTGTTCAGAGAAGGTGCTTTATGCTTGATTATGCGCTTCAGGTGATTAATGGCATCACAGCACTGTTGGGCAGTACCTGTTGGAGAGAGTTTTGACATCTCTAAAAAAATGCCAGTAATTTGGTTAAATAAATTGAGATAGCACAGTAGACATGGTGCAAGAGACTTATATGGATGATAATGTCTACCAGCTCCACTACTCTGGGTTTCTACAGTAGATTGTTCAAAGGTGCAGAACAGAATCACAAAACACCAGACAGGCCAGCTTGGCCTGAGCCAAGCCTGAGGCCTTTTATATAAACTGTGCATTCTACTTTCTGTGATGACGCTTAGAGAAACTGTAAAATTCTCCCATGTGAGTAATTCTTCTGGGGACACTTCTATCACATCCTCTGAAGGAAATTAAGTTTTGCTACACCAACTTTTGGCTTTATGTTCTAATTACTATTAATAGATGAAAGAGCATTTAAAAAAAAAGAGAAAAGTATTTACTTTATAGATTTACTGAAGAATCGTTAGTACTGTGAAAGAGGTCACAGATTCTTCACACAACTACATACTATTGTAAAGAATGACAAGACAATGAGGAAAAGTTATCACAAAAATAGTGGAAATATTTCATAGAATATACCAAAATGACAATTTGTGAAGCATTTGTTTGTTATATAAGAATAGACTGATTCTCATCAAACTACATTTTTTACACCATATAACTGCAAGACCACAACTCAAATCTAAAGCAACACCGGCATTTTTAGTGCTATTTCAAAACTGTAAATCATTGTAAATATGACAAGGTTTTTTCTCCTGGACTCAAAATATTCCACCTTTATACACTGTAAGGAGTTGATTCAAAGAGCTCCTAACTAGATATCAAATGACCTCTCTACTGATAATGAAAAATAATTCTTCCTTTGCTGCAAAAGTAAGAAAATGTACTTTTCTTACAGTTACAGTTTTTTAAAATCTTATAGCCCAAGATTCAACAAAGTAACTTTTTTCTTCATTCCGCAGTTAATTAACAAAAGCTCACCTAATGACTTCTCATCTGTATGGGCTAAAGCCAGGCTTTCCAGAAAAACAACCAGTGCTTCAAAAATGAACTGCTCCACCAGAGAATTTTCTTCCCTTTAAAAAACATTTAATGAGAAAAAATTTCCTGAGAAACATGAGTAGAAGAAGCACTAAATGTAAAATCCTAATTAAAAACCACCAAATTAAATACTGTAGAGATAGACTGCAAAAGATGTTTGCACAAAAAAAAGTATATCTAAACCAGTTTAAAAAATAGCAGTGAAGTTTGCTGAGCATCCTGAAAAGGCAGAAAAAATTTCTTAAAAACTTGTGATGAAAATTTATTTTATACATTTCACACAGAAAGCCAAAACAACAAAATTATTACTAAAAATAAGCTGAGTAACTGAAATTTTACAGCTATCATATACATTAATAGAATAAGTGTCAGTGGATGACTATTTGAGGTGTACAATTAACTCTTTATCTCATTGAACTTCTAGGCCAAGTTAGTTACTGTTTCAAGCCCTGCTTGCTCACCTAAATTCTCTGTAGATACTGTTAAAAGTAAGTGCTGCACCCAGCCTCTTGAAAGCACTGGGATGAAGAGCAAGACTGTACAACCGTTTAAAAAGAGATTTGGTGTTTGCTGGACTTTCCTCCTGCTGTCTTGGTGTTGTCTGCTTGATAGACCATTTCAAAAATTCTCGTATGCACTGGCCACAGAAATCTCTCAAAGTGCTGTCAACTGGATCCACTATGCCACTCTGAAATTACACAAGGTTATTTGACCTCAAAAATGAGAAAAAGCCCCGCCATTGTCTCTGTGCAGTATTATAGCAGCTTATCTACATTGCGTTATTTGGAAATTAAAAAACTGTACTCACAGTTTACCAGAAATTAACAAAGTTCAAAATTGCTACTGTCCAAGGGAAGGGCAGAACTTTCAGCCCTCACAGTGCTGAATTATGGCTCGAAGATCTGGATTTCTATTCCTATCTCAGCTATTGGTGTAGGAGTCTTGTCTAAGTCACTTCATTTTCTGATGGCTGTTTCCTCTGCCTAAGAAGGACACTGACTTTCATTAAAAAAAAGTACTCCAATCCTCTTGACCTACCTTGCCTCCAACCACTTCTGTTCAGTGCAAAAGCTAGTTTTAAATGCAAAAATTTGCACCTGGTGAAGGCAAAGATACTTAGCGAAAAATTAAGCACACAAAGGTATTCAAGGGGGATGAATGGTGAACATGCTTCAGTTGTTCCTAGCTCATACTGATGATAAAGAATGTTTCATTTATCTGAAGATGATGTAACTGCATTTTGAGAATGCCAAAGAAAGAGAAATCCATCATCAAAATAGCAGTTAAGAAATATTAAATGGTTATTAGAAAACAAATAAATAAACCAACCATTTTCTTTCTTTCAAACAGTTAAGGGGCCATTCTATCTGTTCAAGTGTTCCTGGTTGCTTCAGCAGTAAAATGATGCTAAAAAGTCACATGGCACAGAGAAAAGAGAGGAAATACTTATGACCTACCAGGATAGCTTCCAGGAATGCCACTGTATCTTGACTCTCAAATTTTTTGTTGTTGGTAAACCAGTGAATGAGTTGCATGACTAAAGGCTCATACAACTGTCTTGCTACCTGAAAACAGCAAATGTTAACTAGGTTTCTAGGATTTATACATTTCTATGCTACTTTGCTATTAATATTTAAGAATAAAAACCAGTACGCTTGGAAAAAAGGTCTATAAAATGAACAACTAATTTCATATTACATTTCCATATCAAGAATCAAAAAACCCCAGAAAATTAAAATGGGTTAGATGCTTTCTATTCAGCTAGTCTCAATGACCTCCAAGCTTACTTTCAGTAATATCTTTTGAGACAAAGAACATCGAATGCCACAGACTGATGTGCCAGTATACAGTAAGAGAAACAGGGATGTTAGATTTTTAGATCTAAATATGGACTAAGAAACAATCTTTACCATTAATATAACTCCTGGATTTCAACAATTCTACCTGTAAATCAACCTGATTGAGTACTGTCATACTATAGCATGAAGGGAGGAAACACAAAATACACTTATTTATGCATATACACATGCTTCAAGTGCAGTTCCTGTGGCTTGGACCAATCCAGACATCATTTACCTATAGTTAATGTTCAGCCACATGCCAGCAAAAGAGGTTTCACCTAACCTGGTAACACAGCTTCCTGTCTATTTTAACAGAACACAAAATCCCTTTGATCTAAAATCAGATAGGGATGCCAGGGTCCAAACAGTCTCAAAAGGCACAAAACCCTGTAATTTCAGTGGAGATTAACCTATGCGTCTGTTCTGTTTTGTGCAAAGGAGGAGAATTATCAAGTTCAAATGTTTAAATGAAATATATCATATACCAAATATATCAAATATATTATATCAAATATAATATAGAAATATATTTCCGTAGGTATCTAAGAGGTAGCTACAAATTCTCCCCCAGATGCTTTTACTATTATTGTAGCTTTGCACACATGCAATATCAAAACAATCAACTTCAACTCCAATTAACTTATTACTGAAAGACTACTGAAATTAAATATGGTGATAAAGAGGTTACTGCCACTAACTCCCTGAGTGAACCATGAAACCTGAATCTCTCTTGTACACCTCTCTGAGGTACTCTGAACTACACTGCATTATAGAAGTATTTGAAACCAGTATTTGAAAATGTTTCAACTCCACTCCCAAAATCCCGACAATCCATCCCTAGAACAGAATTTCAGTCTACAAAATATTCTTCATTTGGGAAGAAAAAAACAAACCAGCAAGACTTCTACATTAATTCCCACATTTAAAGGCATTTGAACAAGCTGAAAGTCATATAAATAAATCTGCTTACCTGGTCTATGTCACAAGCAAGACGAAGCAGTACTGGAAATACTCGCTTATGCAAATGGTACATAGGTGGGGGACCCTGATGTCCTTCTGGCATCTGAGAGGCCTTCCCCAACATATATGTGACTATGCCATGCAGCAGCTCACATGCTGCAACCTGAAATTTAAAAATCCCTTTGGTTATGCATCCATTACTTTCACAGAGAAGACAAAATTGTGGGCAGGAGAGAACGAGTCACATGAAAGGGTGTATTTGAGAAATCACACCTATGCTAAATCACCATTCCAAGAATAGATCATGACCATTGAAATTATTTACACACATTCTAACCAGCCTTTTCCTAATGTTTTAGTTCCTGTCATGGGCAGTTACGTATCAGCTGGAGAAAGTTCATCATCAGATACAGATAAGTCACCCACACTGTTTTCAAGGATACTTCCAGTCTGGACTCTCTTTGGATATCAACATTCCAATCCAGCTCAGCCCCAAAATATTTGCTTAAATGCTCTGCTGGACTGAACCCATAAGTTCTTAGGCTGGGCATGAGAAGGAGCCCAAACACCTGTTTAAAAAGATCCACTAGTTTAAAATATTAATTTTTATGTTAAATCAAGCACAATGCTATCTGACAGAGCTTACAGCAACTTTTGCTTTTTAGCTTCTAAACTCAGATTAGTGTAATCATGAAAGGGCACCAAAGAACCACATTGCTACCTATGAATTAATTGAACCAGGTCTGTACTAACAAGGAAGACATTATTTTATGCAATTTTATTAGCTAGCATAAAACACGATGTAGAAAAAAAAAAATCAATACTTTTGTTTGCCTGTCACTTGCAGAAAGAGCCAGTTCAGTCACATGAGGCAAAAATAAGTCCAAGTAGATGACAGGCTTCATATCTGCAAATGGTACAGCAAAGCTCAGGCGCTTCTCAGTGTCCCAGGATACACATTTCTTCATCATCTCTTCTGCAGAGGTAGCTGATGCATTTGAAAGATGAAAATAAACTTAATACAATATACATAGAGCAAGTATTTACTTAGTTCAGTCAAAAAAATCTGTAACCTTCCAACTTCAGTTAGATCGCCATGCAATGTTTTATAAATTACTGAATAAATTACTTTATAAATTACTGAAAAAAATTGTAGCCAATGTTTCAGCTGGGAGTTGCAGCAGACTCCAGTTTCAATACAAGTTAGGTTTGGAGACAAATCCAGAAGACATTGAATCACACTTGATTTAAAATACTTCTGTAAGACATCCAGTATAATGCATTTGTCTTCTAACGTTACAGAAAATTCCTGAAGGTCAATCAGACAAGAAGATCCAACATACTGACTCCTGCAATTGCACAGAAAATGACTACATTTCCAGCCACTTAGAGCTATCTCCTCCAAGGAAAACTGGCATACTTACTCCCTCCTCTCCCTATATTCCCATATTTGCAAATTTGGTAAAAAAAATCTGACCACACTTTGTATTTAATTTCCAGAGAATAAGGCTACCTCCCTCAGTAGTTTTCAGTAAGTAACAGAGTAGCACTTGGCAAAAAGAAAATTGATTGCAAAGGCAGAAAAAACAAACATAAGCATTCAAAGAAAGGAAAAAAAATGCATAATATTGAATTAATTTTTAGATTAACTAAATTTTGTGCTGAATTTATCCCTTGAATCTCATGGTCAGGTACTCACACTATTGTTTTCTATTTTCATTAGACTGAATGATATTTAATATTTCAATTATAAAGCTTGTTCATAGACTGGACAGAGAAAGGGAGAAAACATCTTTTTTTTGAGGAGCACCCAAATGGAACTCTATTACCCACACATACTAAAGGCATAATGTACCTTAAACTCACAAGTGAAAGGTAAGCTCTCTGAGATTTACACAATTCATGACTGCAGTTCCTAAATACTGAGAACTGTAGTAGAGGCAGAAATAAGTACTAAGGACAAACTGGGGCACAGTTTTAAAATGGCTTTGCAGCCAGAGGTGAAGGGTGGAATAAATAAAACCAAACACTCAGATGCATAGTTTTTTGCTTTGAACTGTAGTTTCCTAAACACTTTCCCTACACCATATTAAGTTGGTGAATACTTTTGCTCTACTAAACTCCAAAACTGAACGAAAGTAATTCTGTTTAAATGAGAGCAACAAAAAACAGATATGTGAAAGTGATGTTGAAGCCTTAATGAAATCTACTTTCAGGAGAGACAGCAGAGGCATAAATATTTTCAACAGCATACTCACCTGTAATTAAGTTGTGGTTAATCTGCCCTCCCAAAGATCCAAGAAGGCGTGCCACTCTAGTCCTTGCTGCTTCCAAGGAGGGACTATTATCCTAAATAATTCAACAGATTAATAATATTACTGAAAGAACATCTACTTCTATATAGAAGTAATTTGGTTTAGAGAGTAAATGAAGGTCTTATGGCTCTTATTAAATACAGATGAAGAAGGTAAAATGAAACTATAAAAAGAATTGCATCAAACAAGACAAGAGCTTTGGTTTAGTAAACAAAAGAGATCAAGACTGGAAAGCATTTTCATTGCATTTTGTAAGCTTTCAATTACCATTTCTAAAGTACAATTTTATTATCACAGATAACACATACCTACAGAATAACATAACGGTGTAAAAAGCAGAAACAAATCTGAAGCAAAAACTGCTCTTTTCATTTGCTTTAATTCCAGAACTTAAAGTTTAGATCCTGTAGCTATATTGAATCACAGGATCATTTAGATTAGAAAATACCTCTAAAGTCATCAAGTCCAACCATTAACCCAGCACTGCCACCCTCATCACTAAACCATGTCCTCAAGTGTTACACCCACATGTTTTGGAACTCTTCAGGGATGGTGATTATACTGCTTATCAGTGTAGCCTGTTCCAAATGCTTGACAACCTCTTTCATGAAGATATATTTACAAACATCCAACGTAAACCTCCTCTGGGAGACCGACCCCCACCTGGCTACAGCCTCATTTCAGACAGTTGTAAAGAGCATCTGGTACAACCTGAGGCCACTTGTTCTTGTCCTGTCACTTGTTACCTGGGAAACTGACCCCCACCTGGCTACAGCCTCCTTTCAGATAGTTGTAAAGAGCTGTAAAGGTCTCCCTGAGCCTCCTTTCTCCAGACTAAACAGTGCCTCTCTTAGGCAGCCTGTACAGGATATAAAATTAACTCATTTTGTTTCACAGAGTCACAGAATTACAGAGGTTGGAAGGGGCCACTGCAGGTCATCAGGTCCAACCTCCCTTCTTAAGCAGGGTCCTCCTAGAGCACGAGCACAGGACTGCATCCAGACAGTTCTGGAATATCTCCAGTGAGGGAGACTCTGTAACTTCTCTGAGAAATCTGTTCCAGTGCTCAGTCACTGCACAGTAAAGAAGTTCTTCCTCACATTCACGTGGAACTTTCTGTGCATCAGTTTCTGCCCATTGCCTCTTGTCCTACTACTTGGCACCACTGAGAAGAGCCTGGCCCCATCCTGTTAGCACCCTTCCTTCAGATACTGATAGACATTGATGAGGTCTCCTCTCACTCAGCACTTCTCCAGGTTAAACACGCTGAGATTCCTTAGCCTTTCCTCATAAGAGATGCTCCAGTCCTCTAATCATCTTTGTAGCTCTCCACTGCACTCACTCCAGGAGTACCATGTTTAAAGACAATGAGGCTGGAAAGAGTTCTACATACAGGAGTAACTAATAATGTCACACCTAAAAAGTGGTTTATTCTAAGTTACTTTGTGTACTGGAATATACAAATAAAACTACACTTATATTTGAGAGGTCACTGGACAAAATAATACATATGTTGGCCTCTAAAGACTGTAAGCCTATCCACAAGACAATTAAAAATCCCTCAAAAACTTAAACATTAAAAAAAAACTGTATTGCATACTGCAAAGCTGCTAAGCTGGGACCTGATTTTAGGTGTTGGGAGTTAAATTTTTGTTGCCATAATGCATCAGTCTAGCAGTGATACCGACTTACAGATTTCTTGGGTGCCCTTTTCCTGCTTAATTCCCATCCTTAACCTGGAATTTAACATTTTTCCAGCTATGTTGATGTCATAGCTTCTTGAGCCACACTTTAAAATGTATGCATGCAAAAAAGCAAAAGAAGCAGTGGGGAGAAAGGATTAACATTTAACTCTAAAAAGAAAGAGGGCTCTTACCACTGAAAATGTCTTTGCTTTTCTTATACGCTGTATTACAACTTTATGACGTCCTTTCTGGGCTGCTTGAGAAAGTTTCCTTACTTCCCAGTTACTCTGGGATTCAACTGATGAGCAAAAAAAATAGCATATCAACACCAGTTTATGCACCAGCATCTCATGCACCTACTCACAGTCTCATTAAAAAAACCCCACTCTTGTTTTGCCCATTTTTATTTTTAAAATGTGATAATTATTCTTCCATTTAAAATCTTTATTAAGGAAAGTAAGTCTCTTAGTAAAACTAGGCAAATTTAAGCAAAAAAAAGGACATAACACATCAAAGTAATAAACAGAATGGCAATGATTACTGATTGTTCAGCAGAAGTAAGTAAATCCTAGTTTAAGAAAAAAATGCATTTTGGGGTGTAAGGGAAGTTATGTTGTTCCAAACACAGAAAATGCACAATATAAATAAAGGTATCGAATACCCACATCTTAATAAAAAAAAAAATATTTTCCTCTTCCTTAAGACGAGCAATTTTTTGCAAGTACATACCTGTAGATGTAGAGCTTTTCAAATAACCATCAAGAAGAGGCAGGACATCCTTGTAATAGGGTTGCATCATATGTCTGGGGATGTGAGCTGACCAGTCTTCCAAAGCATCCAGACCCAGATCAGCCATTGGGGTACAGCTAAGGCCCAGCTTAAATGCATTCTAAGTGTCAAATACAAAACTATCAGCCTTTCACATTTATTGACTAGTGTTACTTAATGGTAAAAGAGACAAATTTAAAAGCATTTAGTGTACATCTCCCTTTGCAATAACTTTTCTCTGTTTAGCATCTCGCTCAAGATCAGCGCAGGAAATAAGTTTATATTGCAAGACAGGCAATAGAGATAATAAATAAGAGAGTCTTCTTAGTGCAAAAGCGAATTCCAACAATTTACTTTTTATCCAAACAGTCAAGTCATTTGGATTCTATCTTACTGAAGACTGTAGAGAATTTAATAGTTACCTTAACAGTTACCTTAATACTGACTTTGCTACAGAATGTTTGTACATATCTTAGGGAAAAAAAGTGTTAGTGTACATCACTTTGACTCACCTGCAGTGCAGGAATATATGCTTTGATATCAAGCATGATAATGTCATGTGGTAAAGAGAGCAAAAAAATCAGACAAGATGCCAACAACTCATCTTTATACTGTTTCATTTTTGCTGCAACCTAAAATTCAGACAAAGAGATCAAGAACAAACATAAACCTTTTGAAATCTTGACTTAACTGTATCAATATTCATTTAAAATAAGCAAGCCAAAACCAATACTGGAATCTCATTCACCTGCAGACAGTTACCAGAAGTATTTATACTGTTATTTCTCCATTGTATATGAACTGGTGACCAATACACCTCTTCTGATATTAAGTAAAAAAGACAGAAAAAGATCTTAAAATGCCACTATCTTGCACAGCTCAAAAAGCAAGAATACTTCTACTGTATATGAAAGATTCCTCAGAAGATAAAATTTTGATTGAATCACATATGTTTATATTCAGACTAAGAAAGTTAGTGAGCAAAATTCCTTACCTCTTTTCCAAACTTTACGAAGAGTGCAAAGCAAGAGCTCTTTTCTGGGTTTTCAGGACATCTTTTGAGGCTTCTTGGACTGACACCCTACCAAACAGAAACCACAAGTCAATACTATTAAAAAGCACATAGTACATATATGAACCACAAGTTCCACTCAGGATACATGCATCATGCTGTCCAATATGAAACAGGTGTCAGTGAAAACTTGAAATGTAGCTTTGATCTTTAGAAATTAACATCAATATGGTTCACTGAGGGTCAATTTTTTGGAATATATTAAATATTATGCAAATAAACAAGAGATATTGACTGCAAAGTAACTTTTCAATGGTTTAATTTTCTCTGCTCATGCAACAAATCATAAAAACCCAAACTTCCCTAACAGTGGACATCCAGGTGGCAAGAATGCTGGTATAGTAAGAAAACAGTTCACAACAGTGTCCACAGTACAAGCAACTACACCAATGTGTTTCCAAATGTGCTTCACTTGGTCCCATCAGCAGCAGCGGTAGGGACAGCTCTGGGCTCTGTGTTGGGCTACACACCCACATGTTTTAGTCCAATAGCTTCCAAACCACAGCTTGTGCATCCACCAAAGGGGCATAATATTCTCTGTGGAAATCAGTGAGTGGAATAGAGTACACCACAGAAGTTCAGTAATTAACCCATACATGACTCCCCTGTTCTGGTTAGATTGTTTCTATCCAAAGTATCTTTTATACCACCTGCATTTCATCCCATCTCTCTGTTCACCCAGCTCAGGATTTTGGAAACTGAGCTTCTAGTCTAAATTTTGACTTTAAATGTGCCTCTAAATATGGAAGCTATAAACATTTGAAACAATCCAATAACAGCTTCAATGAACTATTTTCCATAGGGAATAAAATACTATACATAAAGACTGACACAGTCACTAATACGTTACCCCTCCACTGGGTAGAAGATCTCACCTCGAAGTATTTTATCCTCTTGGCAATTTTCATTGTAACTGAGAGCAGCTTGTAGAATCCACTAACAAGAGGCAGTCTTGTTGAATGTATAATAAGCTCATAACCAAAGGAATACATCCAAGGGTCAAAGTATTCCACGTGTTTCTCCAGAAGTATCTCTCTAAAACCAATGCATAGAAAAAACAAGAGAAAAAAAAAGAAAAAAAGTAACTACATACAATGTTTTATTTTTTAAAAACTTTGATCTCAGTACATGAAAGAAATATTTCTGTAACAGAGCAGCTCCAAAGACAGAGAATAAATGCATGCTGCCTTCTGAGTCAAGCACAGGAAGATTTTCATTTTGCTTTAGAGGGCAAAGCCATTTATGCCTTATTATATCTCAGTGTTGAATTTATACAAACATACATCCCTATATATCACATTTCATTACTGGACCTCCAAGGGCAACTAATGATGTACCTTTCACTTAATGACCCTTAATAGTCTATGAAGACTGTATCTCTGGTCTCTTAAGTACTTATGATACGTGGTCAGGATAACACTGGAAGTTACAACATATAATGAAAGACAACTACACCCAAATAACGCTAATGAATGTCCCTTGTACTCTTTTAAAAAACTTGAGCTCATGAGCTTGAATGTTTGTGTTTACCTATAGCCCAGGTATTTGAAAAACCCTCACTGTCTCCCTCCCAATCATCTTGTGCATTTAAGTATGATCTATCAAACTAACTCAGAAAAAAGCATCTTAAACGCATTTCACCTCAAACTTCTTCCAACCACTCTGTAACTTTCAAATTACACAAAAACATATCAATACCTGCAGAATTCCACAAGATTTATAAAGGCAATAAAATCTATTGGCTTTGTTGCCTGAAGGTTTGAAGCAGGGTCAGAAGAAGGCCCAATCAAAGCACTGTCACCTGCATTTTCATCCTGAAAATAAATATTGAAGAAAGAACACTGGATCTCTGACAACACAGAAAGCTTTTACACCTTTTTTTGCCACATTAACAGTCTGTCTTTTTAGCTGTTACTAGGTACTCTGACATATGAAGGACTAATAGTTGACACATCAGTGATAGAAAGGAAATATAAGAGATGCCTGCTTCTAAGGAGAAAGCCAGTTGGAAAATGAAAAACAGTAAATTCCAGAGTAGAAAATCTAATGGAACAGAATCTGTGAACTTCTATTGATTCTGATGTTGCCATCTCCTAACACTGCAATGCAACATGTAGAAATATTACGCAAAATATTTTATCTAGGATAAATGTTACTTCAAGGACACTAAAGGGTGCTATCTAGGCATAATGTAAACAAAACAAGGGATATTATTTTGGTTCCCCTACAACAGCTGGACTTAATTGGATAGGTCCTCAGGTCTCACCTGTTCACTCACATCCAGTTTCTGAAGAGTCAGGTCCAATTTCTCAATAATCTTCAAAATAGATTTTATAAATTCATTATATAGGATGTGACTCAGGGATTGCAGCTGTGCATTTTCAGTAAGAAAGTTTGCATCTTCAAAAACACATTCCTTTGTAGGACAAAAAATATTCATATGTCAAAACACAAATGAAAATTATTTCTTTAATTTACAAACTAACATTTAAATGATCCAGAGAACCCAGTTTTAGATGTTCTCAGCTATGAAAGCATAAATTAATCCCTATTTAATTAATTTATCAGCCATAAAATCCAACTAAAACCAGAAAACAATACTCCTAAAGCATGACATTTGGAAAAAATCCAAGATTAGAAAAGCAGCTATAAAACAAGATTCAGGATCATGTTTCACTTTTAGTTTCGTTTTGTATTTCCATGTTAACTATGCTTTACCTTTATTGTGTCACAGCCCAGTAGACTTCTAAAGAGGTATAGATAGTCCTTATAAGTTGGTACTTTTGATCTTCGTGTCCCAACTTCTCCAGCTTCAAAGGCTTCTTCTGATCCAGAAGTTTCTTTTCCAAAAAGATCCTGAAGGGACATCATATTTGTCAGACACATTGCTCTGGTGGTTTGACCCTGGGTGCATGGCAGGTACCCACCAGGCCATTCTACCACTCTCCTCCTCACCAGGATTGGGAAGGGGGAAATAAGATGGAAAAAAATTCATGTGTCAAGATAAAAGCAGTTTGGTAGCAAAGGATGACAAAAGATTTATTCTCTACTTCCCATCAGCAGGCAATGTCCAGACACTTTGTTGGAAGTAGGGTTTTGGTACATGGAACAGAAGTTCTAGAAGACAAACACCTTCACCAACGCCACCCACCTGTTCCCCTCTGCCAGCTTTTATTGCTGACCAGACACCACATGGCATGACATATCCCTTTGGTCAGTTTGGGTCAGCTGTCCTGGCTCTGTCCCCTCCCAAGATCTTGCCCTCCCCAGCCTATTGGTGAGGGGAAAATGCTGGAGAGCCAGCCTTGATGCCGTGCCAGTGCTGCTCAGCAGTAGACAAAATACTGGTGTGTTATCAACACATTTCCAGTTACAAATACAAGCACAGCTCCATGAGCGCTGCTATGGGAAAAATTAACTCCATCTCAGTCAAATCCCAGAACAACTGCCTGTGGAACTACCTGACCATGCAACACAATGCAACATTACTGCAGCAGGCAGAAACATTAAGTGTTTAGTTTTCTCCATCAATTTGAAAAGAACACAAAACAACCACCTCCTTTCAGAAAAAAAACCAACAAAAACCTTTAAGGTTGTTCTCCTATTGCTCAGTTATTTGAGAAATTCTATAGCTATTCTGCTGCACAGGATTAAAATGCTTTAATATCCTTGCTTAACATAAGCATTCAGTAATGTTCAAAATGTCCAAAATTTAACCTGGAAGAAAGGTAGATGACTTTAATTACAACCTACTTTAATACAGATAACCTGACCAAATATAAGTGTATTTCCTATAATTTTCTTTATTCAGCATAAGAGGCACATCCTCTGCTGTGCTGAGCAGAGGTGAGGATAAGAGACCAAGAGCAAATGAGCCAATAACTAATGACACTAATGGACTAAACAAAATGGTTAGTACTATTTGTGCTTCTTTGAGTCTTCCCTTGTTTACTGGGTTAGGTTGTCAAGACCTGGAACGGAATGTACACTGTAGGAATCTAAATGAAACAAATATGTTTAAATAGTTATTTTACCTTCGAAAACGTGATTGGCTTGGAGAAAATTCTGATTAATCCCTGATGCACTGAAATAAACAAAAAACCAAATTGCCTGAATAGATTAAAAAAGCATGGCATTCATATCACTCATTACATTAACAATGAAACAAATCAGTTTTCTACATCCTGTCATGGTAAGAGAGAGGCAAAAGATCATAGATATTTTCCTTTAAGGACAAAATAGCCCAAATCAAAACCTTGACTCTAGGATGTTCCACAGGTAACCGATCCTGAACCTGCTTCTTACTACTTTTTCTCAGTACTGCATTGACTTTTTCCTGATTATGAATGACGACCGAGGCATCACCCATTATGCCCTTAGTGAAAAAGCAACAACCCCCAATGACTTTTATGGACTTAGGACCAACATGGTACTTGGGTGTATCACTTCGTAACTCAGGAACAACTGGGAAACAATGAAAATGCCCCAGTAACAGAGAAAAGCCACTATAAAAAGTTGAAAGAAATAAAAAATAATTTCTGAAAATCATTGAAAAGAAATGTCAGCATGCTTGAGACTACTAGAACTGTCCGTTACCAATGCTGACACATTCAGTACTACATTCACAGAACTATACCTGATTAACTTCATATTTGGAATTTTAGTATTCAAAAGTTTCAGAACATGAAAAGAGCTGCATTTCCAATAGAGATAACACTCACCCAATCTTCTGAGCTATTTTGTAGGGGTAGTTGAAAGGACATTGAGCAGATTTTTGTACACTTCTATGAAATCCCTTTCTTCCTGTAATTCTTCAGAGCATGAATGCAAGTCTTATCACAAACATGTATACTCCTGCCCTAAATCATACCCACTTTGTTATCCAAAACGATTGTTAAATGTATTCCTGAAGTTATTTAACAGTGGATACTGAAAAATATCACCATGAAAACACTCAACCTCCATTATTACAGGACAAGCTTAATTTTTGATCCTGAATGGCTATTCCACATTCCTCTCCTAGAATCAGTTAAGCAATTTGGGGGAAAAAAAACAACCAAAAGGAAAAAAAAAACAAATCATGATCCCAAAGAACTCAAATAAAGTTAATATCACAGACTCACCCACAGTGCTAATAAAGCTCCAGAGAATGGGACCTTTTCCTGAGAGAGACAGAAACACCTTTATTATAGATCTGCAACTGACCGGCTGCATTTTTTCACTGTACTGTGGAAAGCTGCTGATCTGCAGCACAACGAGATGTTCAAGAACTGGCGTGTATACCTCAGGAATCTAGAATAAAGAAAAACAAAACATCCATTATGCAAACTATGTAGAATTATTTCAGCATGTTACCTTGTTACAAGAGCTTCCATCATGATCTGCTCTGAGAACAAGACACTTAGCAAGCGAATTCACACTAGACATACAAAAACCCCAAAGAAACAAACAAAAAGCCACAAGAGCAACAAAATCCTCCCCAGATAAAACTAAACAAACAGAGTAAGAAAGTATCCTGGACCACATTATGGAAAGTAGCTCCTGAACAGATTAGTGTTTCAGTCAATATAGTTTTAAGCTTATTGGAAAAGTACCAATTTAATTAAACAACAGCAATACCATTATAATCTGTTTATCCATAACCACCAGAATACAAAATGTATGCACCAATTGTACTTCATGGCTCCAGGTAAGATCCAGAAAGCCCTCATTTAAACAGACAGCATAACATCATAGCAGAATCTAAGTATCAAGATCAAAGTATCTCAGAGAATATGCTAAGAATCAGTATCAAAAGACAAAGCAGAAGCAGAGTGGTATATAGATTATGGCTATGTCCAAATAAAGAACATAAAATAAATAAAAACATATTCACATTTGCCTATCATGGTTTCCATTTCAATGCACTGTAGCATTCTATTTAGCATATTCAGTGCATTTTCTTTATTCAAATAAAATCCATTAGAGCATTTTCCTGATATTCTTCCCATCCCCTAGGGGCTAGATGTCATCACATTTCAGTTAAACAACACCTTTTACCATAGGTAGGTTCACAGCTAATACCTCCTCACACATCTGCAACTGCATAAAAGTATTAGGTGGTACTTTAAATACTCCACTTACTGTATCTATATGGAATATCACACTTGCAATGGACTGGAGGAAACTTGGTAGCTGATACAGATGGTCATCTATTGTTTCTGCTTCTGTGAGGAACATTTGCTTACAACGCTGAAGGAGCTCCACATACATATTGTCCACATCCTCAGAATGTATAGCTTTACAGGGCTTACAGGAGAAAATAAAAACATGGTTTGGCAATTTTGTAGAGCTGAGCAAATAAATGCATGCTGTAGCACTAAAACCCAGTCACGTCTTCACTGAACCATAACAGGAATAATATTTGAAGTTTTTCCAGAAACTCAATACATCTGAACAAATGAACTCCAAGTACCTGCAACATGTATGAGAAACACAGTACCTGACATGGACTATAATAATAGCTCACTAATGCAGTGTAATTTACTGGAAAAGTACTTGAACTTTCAGTGACATGAATTCATATTCAGCCTGAAAAACATGGGAGTTTGGCTGTAAATATCTTAAATATGGCATTATGGATGCTTAGATTCACTTATATTTTGAATTAGTTGCATTAAGGTAATAAGTGGCTTACCTTAATGTAGCTTAACTGATTATCACTGACAGGTGACTACTATTAAACACTTAACTGAGCAGTCCAAATTCTGAACTTTTATTGTTGTAACTCCTGTACAAACAGAGCCTAAAAAGACTATTCCTAAACTAACTGACAAGTGGAAACTATCCCAAAGAGTAACAGAGGGTTTGTAACAAAGCTTAAAGATTTCTATAGAATGATTTGTATATCACAGCATGAGCTAGGTCAAAAACCAGTCTTCGTGGACAGGAACCAGGTTACAGGTAAGAACTGTGGTAGGGAACTGATCATGGAAAATAAGGGATTGATCTATGTAACAGTGAAATATGGCTGTTAGCCTAAAGGTTGAATATAGTCTGTCTAAAAACATGCTGGCAAAATTAAGACAGTCCATTTATCACGTGCAGAACTTCCAAGTTTATTTTAAGATGACTTCAGCAATTAAAGAAGTATTCTGCCTTGAAACTGAACCAAGCATGAACACAAATTCAGTGCTACAGTCACAGCCTGCAGCAGCACCAAGACTCTTACTTCCTCACAACCCAATATGCTTGGCCAAGATTTAACTTCAACACAGTAACAACTATTAATGTGTCTTAACATATTAGCTATTTCTAGGTACTGGAGCATTAAACTTGTAAAACCTTGCAGTATTATCCTATCTCTATATTCACATTATGCAATTTTAGGATTTTAGGTTCTTGTGTTCCATAACAGATGTTTTTAATAGGGTTCTTTCAACTCTGTAATTTGAAACAATTTTTTCTGGAACCAATGCCTTGAGCTCAATTCCTTTCTACCTTGTATCACAGAAGAGAAAGGCTACGTTTGAACAAAGCACATGGAAAATTCTACAAACAAATACACTCTACTCAAAAGGTAACAAAAAGAGGATTGAGCTAATAATCAGCTATTCCACTGCAATTCCTAAACTTCTCTAAATAATCTTTGATATCATTTATCCTAATTTTTGCTTTGAGAGTCATAAAAAAACCAGTCTAGAACTTTATTATGTAAAAGTTGTGGTAGTACCATCAAGCACAAAGGCTGCAAATACATAAATACCACTCTTTCTTTATTGAATTTTAACTTCATTGTTATACTCTCGTTTCAACTGATGGCTGACAGAAATTGGAAGCTTGCTCCTAATGGTGCTTCCTGACAAACATACCTGCCATCCACACTTGCATGGTTTTGTTTGTTGTTTCTTGTTGTATTTTACTTTGTGGTTGTTTCACAAATCACCTCCTACTGTCTTGCAGTCAGCTGTTTGAGTGAGCTCTGTAAGAATCTCTGAACTACTTTTCAGAGTGAAGCCTGGATTCTACCATTTAAACACTGAGGGAGATAACAAGGTATTGCCTGTACCTAAGCAATTAAGCACATACTGAAGTTTTGTGACAGCTGTATATGAAGCTCTTCTTTTTCCACTTCAGAACTTGTGCACAAGAAGTAACTAAAACTACAACCCAATGATGCAAGAGCTCCCACTAGTTTCTGTATATGTTTTAAAAATTTTCATCCAAAAGGTATTTTAATTAAGTCCAACACTTAGTCCAGAAACAGGAGCATTTCCTATTAAAAGAGCTGTGTAAAATTGTAAAATGCATGGTATGTGAATCCTAGCTTTACATGCTTTCAGTAAGCTCCTACATCGGAATAACTCCTTTGCACCTACTGCTGCGAAAAGCCCATAGCCGCGAATGGCGATGGACAATTCTTTGCTGGTCGAATCCATCCTCCTGATGATTCCATAGAACTGCTCCATGAAGAACTGCAACTTGCTCTTGTGTAGCTCTGTATCTTTAGCCACCATTAAAGAAATCTGTAAAACAGATATTAACATTCCAGCATTTCCCAAAAAAACTAGTTAGTCTTAGAAGATACACAGATTGTAACACAAAGCACTTCAAACTACGTAATTATTCATTAAATAGATTCGTTGTATTTCCAAGCACCAAATATTCCCACTATTTCAAGAAATTTAATTTTGCTTTAGATTTGGAGATCCCAGTGAAGTTACCTGCTTGATGAATGAATCTAGTGCAGAATAACTGGCTTTCTTCAGCTCCTGATGTGTGTGGCCGCACCATTTGCAAAACACTTCATAGAGGTACACATAGTTGTCCATGAGCAAGGCTCCAAACTGAGCAGAGTGCCAGATGAACAACTGTAACCCAGCTACAATTTAGAAACAGCTCTCATTAAAAACCAGACTTACATTTTACACAACTAGCCCAGACTGGGAAAGTACACATTCGGACTTTAGCTAGGCAGACCCACCATGACTGGAGACTATAAAATGTATTCCTCTAGTCTCTACTAATACTCTACAATACCACTGTCCAAACATTAGGAACTTAAGCATAAAAACAACCTTCCAATATCCTCTCTTTAAATGTACAACATTATGGAATGCACAACTGTGTTCAGATGAAATTTAAATTAATATTGAAAAAAAAAGGGACTTCAGTAGTTATAAATAAGAATACTTGATTGCATAACTCAGAAGGATCTGGTTTCTGTTGTCAGGACACATGCACAAGTCCCCTCCTCTGCCAAACTGTGATGCAGACAAATACAGAATTCAGATTATAGATCACTATTACAAATAAGCATAAATGGAATTTCAAGACCCCTAATGAATTAACTGGGGGGAGGGTAGACTATCTTTAAAGAGGGTTTTACCCCTCACAGTTACCACGGGCCTAATATTCAAACCTCGCATTTTTGCAATTTCTGCATAAGCCACTCATATTTCACAGGCCAATTTCTTATCTTCTGATTTTCCCCCATTCTTTTTCTCCTTCTTCCAGTGATACCTCTCTCCTTGTTTTTTCTTTTAACGTTTTCTCTTAATTAACTACACTCCTCTTATTTCTACCATTCCTTTCTCACATCACAGTTTTGTACTACTCCAGAGTGGCAAATGGCATCAAGTATAATGCTGCTATTCGTAAGGTAATTAGATCTAGACTAGTTTAACCAAATACATATTAAACTCTATATTCCAATTTGAAGTACAGCAGCTTTCCCCCCAGCCAGCTTAGAATATTAAAGACTAGAGACATCCAAACACATTCAGTAAAGAATAAACAATTCCAGACAAAGGACAGTATCCACTTCAGCACGAATGGAAATAGTTTACATCTTACCTAGAGGTACTGCGTATCGCTTCTGATCAATCTGTAATACCAGAAAAAGGTTTGTCACTGTGATTTACTCTTCACCAGGGCTAATTTGTTTATGCTGAACAATTAACACGTAGCAGATTTACCTGTGGGTTGATTGCCTTCATTGCAAAATCAAAAATCTCCTTTGCAGTCTGAGGATCTGTGAAACAATCCAATAGTGAGTATTTCACTACTCTCATACAGTAGACAGAGTGAACACTAAGATATTTTTATCAAAGATTGGTATGAAGAAGTGATATTGGAAAGCCTTATAGAGCTCATTTTAAGAGACAGACATTTTTTCCTATAACACTCTTAAATTTGAAAAAAAAACGTACATCTGTATCAGCTCATTTTTCTGAATACCCATGTTTAAGCA
The DNA here is from genome assembly GCA_013397375.1 of Toxostoma redivivum. Taxonomy (NCBI): domain Eukaryota; kingdom Metazoa; phylum Chordata; class Aves; order Passeriformes; family Mimidae; genus Toxostoma; species Toxostoma redivivum. The sequence continues at coordinate 1,230,993 of VXBI01005372.1, forward strand.
GACTCTTAAGAGAAACACATCTCCATACAATCTGCATTCCAGCTTCAATGTGGCTCTCACAGCTGCCCCAATATGTGGTCAGAAAACAGCACTTCAAAGATTTACATATAGAAAAATGCTGATGAAGCTACTTCACACCTAGACAGCTTACAAGGACTATGTGACTGTGTATTTTGCAAAAATCATCTACTAACAGGGAAATTTTAATTCTGAGTTTACGCACAGAAATGGTGCTACTTTTTGGCTGTGTAATAATTAAATGTACAACTGTCTGTAAAACTGTATCAAAACATGTCACTGCCTTTCACACAGAAAAAGAACATACCTTCATCCACAGACTTGGTGAAGTTGTACATGAGTGCAACCAGTCCCCTCAGACATCCTGCTACAAGAGGCAGCTTGGGTCCCCTTGTTGCAGATGTCATCTGTAAAGAATAAAATACCCTCAAAATAAGATAAATTTACACCAAGGCTTCCTAGTTCCTAGAAGTGTAGGTAAATAACTTATTTCAACTTAGTAGTTATATCAGACCCAACTCTATGAAACAACTCCAGAGAAACATCTTTACTCCTAAGTGTCACATCATTTGGAGAGAAGCACAAGAGATCATTTGACAAGCATGGAAATGTTCCACCAAGACCAACCATACCAAGACTTAGATAAAATACACTAATGTCTTAAAAGTACTTAAAAATTCAGAATACATGAAAGCTCAGCAGTGTGGAGGCCCATGGGCCTGCCACGGCTCTACCTGCAGCCTCACCCTGGAGGGATGTCCCTTGAATAGGCTGTCCTTTGAATAGGCTGTGATTAGCTCATCTCAACCCTCCTGGAAGGATGCTCCTTAGGTTGGCACACATTTTCTTATCATGGTGAGCTATCCCCGAAAAGCTTCTGTTATCCCACCATGCCCTAGTACCCATGTTAATCCTTTGTAACCCATTGGCCTTTCCCCCTTGGTACCACCCTTGCTCTCCCCCATAAAAACCCCAGTATTTCCCCCAGTTTGGGAGGGAGTAGTTGTTCCTAGCTCCCTTCACAGAGCTGCTGGATAATAAAGGCATCTCTGTGGAATTTCCATATGATGCTCCTATCTCTCTGTCCCTGAGCCAGCCTGGGACAGCCTCGCAAGCAGAGCTGGAATTGCTGAGCTGAAATCACTGATCAGAGCTGATCACTTGTGCCACAAACCATGCTTGCTGAGGCTTATCCAGCGGCCAGGAGACCAGCCAGAGACCCCCTAGAAGGCAGTTCCCCGCGGGACTCCCTCTCTGGGAAGGTTGGCGGCTTCCTGGGTCTGGAGCATTGGATCTCCATGGACCTCCTAGCAGCCAACACAGCAGAAATGTGATGTCTACCACGCATGCAAGAAGTCTGCAGTCGCTAGAGAATAAATCAGAAATTAACAATGCATGACAAGGTAAAATTTCTTGGGGAATGATCATTACATGCGATCTTTTCACACAGTGAATTGGTAAATTTGCTGTTGTTGACGGCCTTGAATTTTCACTTTGAAAGCTTCTCAGAAACAGAGAACACAAACAGTCCTTCAGGAAGCATTTATCATTGTCCAGTTAGAATCCTACAAATTGTACTAGTAGTATTCCAACAGCCAGTGCTATACACCTCAAAGGAAAAAAAAAAAAACAAAAACAAAGCAATGCAAAAAAGCCAAAACAAAAAACTGAAGAATTAAAAGAAATTCCAATCATACCTGTGTTCTAAGCTCTCCCAAATAAGCTCGGAACAGTTTTTCAGAGTTGTTTATCATATCACTAGGCTGGACTTCTCCCAAAACTCCCAAAAGCTCATAAATCTTTTCCAATACTAGAAAGCAATATTTAATATTGTTAAATCTTAATTACTGAAATCATTACTTCAACATTTCCGGTGCAATTCCTATTAACTTGCAACCATGAGAAAACTATCCCTGATGATACAATTGCTAACTAAAATGTGGAGCAAACATCTTTATATATATACACACACACATATATAGAGAGCTATATACTACAATGTGGGATGCATCCTCCTCTCACATCAGCAAATGAAACACATTTACTATTTTTAAACAGGGCTCAGAAAACTAATTTAAAGGCCACATGCACCGAGAAAACACTTGTTAAGGCCAACAGCTAGCTGAAGTTTCTAGGCTTGAATTCAGACTGAAGGATTCTATGGAGGCACAAGTTTTATGAGGGGTAGACCTGTAAAGCCAAGATTTCAGCAGTAACTAGCCATAATGACCAAACTGGAGCTCATAGCAATATGCCATAAGTAATATAATCAGGCAAGGCAGAATGGATGAGCTCACATTAGAGGTGACTAAAGCAGGAACCATCATACTGAAACTGCAGCTGTGAGGACAACACTAGCCAGGGTTAGAATAAAATTACAAAGAGCTTTTGAATCAGAGTCATTTAGGTTGGAACAGACCTTTAAGATCATTAAGTTCAACCATTAGCCCAACACTGCTAAGTCTCACCATTAAACCATGTCTCCAAGTGCCACATCTACACATCTTTGAAACATGTCCAGCAATGTGACTCCACCACTTCCCTGGAAGCCTGTTCTAATGATTGACAGTCCTTTCCATGAAGAAATTGTTCCTCATATCCACTGTAAACCTCTCCTGGTGCAACTTGGAAGTAATTTCCGCTTGTCCTGTCACTTGTTACCTGGGAGAAGAGACCAACCCTCACCTGGCTACAGCCTCCTTTCAGGTGGTTGTAGAGAGCAGTAAGGTCTTCCCTGAGCCTCCTCTTCTCCAGGCTGAACACCCCCAGCTCCTTCAGCTGCTCTTCATCACACTTCTGCTCCAGACCCTCCCCCAGCTCTGTTGCCCTTCTCTGGACTCTCTCCAGCCCCTCCATGTCCTTCTTGTAGTGAGGGGTTCAGAACTGAACACAGGATTTGAGGTGCAGCCTCACCAGTGCTGAGTGCAGGTGGACAATCAAAGAAAAAACTAGGGCCTACCTGTATCAGGAATTTTACTTTTTGCAGCAAGTTCCCCATAAAATTTATTAAATATCTCTCTAAGTTTCATTTCTTCCATCAGACAGGAACGTTGTAAACTGTGAAGCAACTAAGATGGATTAAAAAAGAAAAAAAAAGGAAAAGCATTAAGATAAATACCCCAATACTAAATAAAACCACAGTTTATACATGTAAGTGCAGCTTAAGTAAGTAAGTAAGTATGCTATTCAATGAAAGAGATCTAAGGTGACTTGTCCAAAGAAGAGTAATGGCATGCAATCTACTTAAATAGCAAATTACCTTCCTATATATGCATAAACACAAAATTTAGAATTTTTAATTTATAGTATATATATTATATATAGATCATCCACGTGAAACCTGTACACTGTATGATTTACACATATGTACACATAAACCCCACTAGAGTATAGGCTTAGCAAGTCTGCAGTAGCTTTTATCATATTGTATTTCTCTCCCTGCTAGTATAAAGCCAATCCAACTCACAGAACTGACTCAGAATAACTCAGAAGGGAGTTTTGTTTCTCTTAAAACAAACCGAAGTAGGCACAAAAGCATTTATAAAAGAAGGGTCTAAATGCATTCAAAGGAACTACTGTCTCACACAGCAACTACATGTCTGGGAAGAAAGTCCTCCTCCTCCATGCCTTTCAAATACTTTATCTTATATTATTGATGCCTTGGGTTTCAGCCTTTTTATTTTTCAGAATTTCTGCTGCTTAGTGTGTAACTCTGAAACTTCATATTAGGCGTTAGTAAGGTCTCTTCACAGGGTAGTTAGACAAAACAATCCCATTCTAGCTTGAGAATCAAGGAGAACTGGTACCCAAAAAGCAAAAAAATGGAGAGGGAAAAGGGACAAGCCACGGGGCTGAGACTTCATAGCCTAGGGCTATGGTTGGATAATTGATCCCAATATGTAGATGAACCAAAACTTATAAAAGCGTAAAAACTCACGATGGGGATCCATCTTGGATTCGACTTGGGTGTAGCCCCGGCCAGGCTCTTGCACTGCCCAAGGTGTATCCTTTCATTAAATACCTATTTTATTCCTTTTGCTCTGTCTAGTCTCTGTTTCAGGTCAGCCTTTCCAGGCAAAATTATAATAGCATATATAATACATAGTATTTTAAAGCCAGAATGCAACTGAACAGCAAAATTTATCTTTAAATAGCCATAATAAACCAAGAGAGAGATCTGCAACTGCCTCCAAAATAACTGTTTCTTGCTCTAACAGACGAAGGAATGACATGCCCACATCTAAACATCCTACTGGAGAATATTGAAGACAATCTGTTGTTAAAATTTTTTTTTTAACATCTAAATATTAGCTACTACTGTTCTCTTGCTATCGCAGACTACAACTTCCTTGTGAGGGGAAGAGGAGGGGCAGACACTGATCTCCCTTCTCTGGTGCCCTGTGACAGGACCCAAGGGAATGGCCCGAAGCTGTGTCAGTTCTCCACCCAAAGGGTGGCTAGGCACTGGAACAGGCTCCCCAAGGAAATGGTGACAGCACCACACCTGACAATGGTTCAGGAAATGTTTGGACAATGCTCTCAGGTATGTGGTGTGACTTTTGGGGATGGTCCTGTGCAGGGCTAGGAGTTGGAGTCGATGATCCTTGTGGATCCCTTCCAACTCAGCTTATTCTGCCACTCTGTGATACAGATTTTCTGCATGTATGATATAGTATAACTATAGTAATATAGCAGATTTTCTACTTCTTTTCTAGAAAAAAGAGATATTTATAAAATGCATTTTACCTTAATCAGAAGTTCCAGTGCTGAGATTTTACATTTTGCTGCTCTGTCTTTTGTATAGACACTAAGACAAGTTTGCTACACAGAAAAGAAAATTAAGATAACAATACTAGTAAGCAAAGATGGAAACTCAATGATAACATATTCTTCTACCTCTTTAAAGTATCTGTTCCTTACAAGCTTAAGGTTTTTTAAAAAGACTAAAACAATATCTTGTCCTGGAAATGGCTTCACTGACAATACTGCAACACTGTCTGGCATAATTACAAACCCCAGCTCAAGCAAAGAAATTTCAGTTTCTGCAGTAAAAGGCACACAGAGCAAATTTTCTATCTCAGTACTATCAGTCCATACAATAAGTAGCTACTAATTTATGATCAGAAACTTCAGTGGTGCAGTCAAGCATTTCTATGCAAAGCAACATAGATGTTCAGCCATCCAGACTCCAGTAACCTCAGGTATTGTAGTTACCACCAATTTCTGTATATATTGCAAAAGTAACAACTTCTCAGGTGAATTTTTTAAATAGTAATTAAAATTAACCCTACAGAAACATTAAAATTTTATACTTAAATAGCAACTTTAGTTTGTATAAATTAGAAGTTACAACTACTATTTCCAATGAAAATAACTAATTTTCAGAATCAATACCTACTATCTTCTATAAAGTAAAGCTAATGAAATTAAGTCTACAGCTGGACAAACAATTCCACACTGCTGTGTGGTATGAATTACAGTTTATGCCATTCAACTTAAAATTATTTCAGCTATAACAAGAACACTAGAGATGGGCAAGGCTGACTGGGAGGGGTGAAGTATAGCTATGAATGTTATGACATGACACTTACCAGACTAGTTTCAACTACCTGGCAAAAACACTTTTAGGAAATAATTTTCATCTACCTACCTTAATATTACAGGCATAAGGATGAATTTTGTCACCAACTTTTTCCATAAAGACATAAAGAAACTTCAGCGCTTCTTCCCTGCAATCTCGAAACTAAAAATTTAAAAAAAAAAAAAAAATTGAAGTGTGTAACGTTGTTTAAATAGCACTACCTAAACACTAAAGTTTGCCAACTTACCTCCTCGACGGTGAGGGATCTGTGGATAAAGACGAGTAAGCCATGCTCCTGGGAGAACACCAGGGACAGGTGCAGCGCTGCAGGGAGGCAAAGGAACCATCAGGTGCTCGGCTTCAAGCGCAGCACCCAGCCCATCCCCGGTGCAAAAGGGGCACCTGACGCCTTGGGCACGACTGATGCTTGTCACCAGAAAAACCACAACAAAGTGTGGGTGCTACTGACCCGCCCCATGGCCTCGGGGCCCGTGCCCTCGCACCGGAGCCTGCCCCTGCCCAGGGCCGAGGGAAAGCCAATCTAGGGACAGCTCAGCACAGACGGGCCTGAACCCGAGTGCTTTAGCCCGGTGAATGGTTCTCTGGGGATAACCCAGATATGCCAGACCCTACTCTCTCGGACGGAGCCGCCCCGCAGAAACACCGGCCCGGTGCGTGTGTCCCGCCCCACCGAGCCCTCCCCGGGCCCCGCTCAGCTCCCCCCGCCTGGCCGCACCCTGCTCGCTGCTGGCCGCGCTGGCCACGCAGGTCTCGGCCAGGCTGCGGAGCAGGCTGTATGCGTGTAGGGCGTTGCCGACGGCATCGCCGGGCTGCAGGCAGCGGTGCAGCTGGAGCAGGCACTGCTGCGCCCCAGCCATGCTGCCCCGAGAACGGGAACGGGAAGGGCCCGCCTCCCGCCGCATCCAACGGCAGCCGGGGGGAGCGGGCCGCTGAGCGCGGGCCGGAGGAACGCTCCGCCAGACCGTTCCCAGCGGAATGAGGGCCGGCGGCAGGGAAGAGGCTTTCGGGCAGGATGGGCTCAGGACATGCACACACAGCATGACAGAATGGAGCAGGTTGGAAGGGACCACAGTGGGTCATCTGCTCCAACCTCCCTGCTCACGCAGGCACACGGCACATCCACACAGTGCTTCAGTTTCTCCAGTAAGAGAAATTCCACAGCCTTTCTGGGCAAACTGTTCCAGTGCTCGGTCACTGCACAGTAAAGAAATTCTTCCTCATATTAAGGTGGAACTTTCTGTGCATCAGTTTCTGCCCGTTGCCTCTTGTCCTATTGCTTGGCACCACCGAGAACAGCCTGGCCCCATCCTCTTGGCACCTTCACTATAGATACTGTTAGACATTGATGGGGTCTCCTCTCAGTTGTCTCTTCTCGAGACTGTACAGGCCCAGCTCCCTCAGCCTTTCCTCATCAGGGACATGCTCCAGCCCCTTAATCATCTTTATTGCCCTTCGCTGGACCCGCTCTAGGTCTCTGTTGTACCAAGGAGCCCAGAATTGCACAGTAATACTGGCTGCAGTGCGGTTCCCCCCTCTTCAGAGAATGGGCTGCTCCAACCTCCCCACGCCTTCCTGCAGCCCTAGTTTTGCCGCGAAATTCAGTAAGGTGCGGGCGGCTCCACGCTAGGTTGCGGGGGGGGACGCGTTCTGCCATTACTGAGGGCAGCCTCTATCTTGTACCACAAGTAGTAACCAGCATTATAATTCTTTCTCTGTTGTAGCAGGTAGAGCGGGGCGCGACCCTCACGTCGGGAATCCAGAGGATTCATCTCCTTCCTCTTTTCCCTCTCGGTTCCTCATCCCCCCACTCTGCTTTCGTTGGGCGCTCCCGTTACGATCGCGCCTCGCCATTGGCCAGAAAGCCCGGGAGAGCGCGCGCACGCCGCAGGCTTTGGCGCGGAGTGTGGCGGTGTTTGTGGGGCTGTACAGGTGGGTGGGGGCAGCGGGCGGGGGTCGCGGCTCCCGAGGGGCAGAAAGGGACGGAAACCCGCCGGTCCTGGCTCTGCCGGTGGCGGAGCGCCCGCCGTGCTCATTATTTTCGCCGACCCCTTACCCCTAGGTAGGACCGCCGCTGGAGCCGCAGCAGCGCCA
>VXBI01005372.1:1238788-1319717 GCA_013397375.1 Toxostoma redivivum
CGCGGCCGGGGCAGCAACCCCCCGACTCGTAAGTGCTGCGGAGGGAAGGGGCCGGCGGGGTGGGCTCCGGGGGTGTTCTCCCAGCCCCCGCCTCGGCCCGCCTGGTATGTAACGCCGGCTCCGGGTCCGCTTGTGTCTTGCAGCACAAGATGCTCGCTCTCCTCCTTCCCAGAAGCGTCGGACAGACGACTCCACTTCCACCGGGGACCTGCAGCCCATGCCCACGTCCCCTCCCGCCGACGTGCAGAGCCCCGGCGCCGCCGATGCGCTGTTCTCCAGCCCGCCGCAGTTCCGCCACTCCGGTACGCTGGGGCTGGGGCGGCTCCGTGGCTGTGCGAGCCCTGGGGGTGCAGCCCGGGACATCCCGCCTGTACTGCCGTGGGGCGAGCCAGCCTTGGGCCAGATCCGGCTGAAAAACGCTCGAGGAAAAAATGAGCGTTGTCCCATCTTTCTCATTTGAATTTGGTATAGTGAGCTCTACAGCAGTGCGGTCCGTGTCTGGGGTGCAGATTTCTGTCGTAGCTTCCAGTTAGCATGGGAATATGTATCAGGGAATATACACTAGTTTTTAAAATTCACTTACCGAAAGAATAATAAAACTGCTAACATAGAAGGAACTAGATTGTTTGTCATAGAAAGCCTTCCTTTTATATATATGTAGGATTGTTTTTAATTGCAGTAGCTGTTAATTGTGTCGCTTGCTCTACCACTCCCAAAATACTAAAAAAAGTGTTTCCTAAAATTCTGCATGTTCTTATGCTTGAACTCTAGTGTAGTTTTGAAATGCAGTACTGCTGTAAAGTTTTCTAGGGAAGTTTTATTCAAACGTGGGATCTTTGAGAAGAGCTGTTAATACAAGGAAAAGTTCTAAGGAGACAGGCAACATCTTTATTGTGTGTTTTGACAAAACACCGGGTTTGACTGATACTACTCATTTTATGATAAAAGTTGAAGGAACGATGAGACAAATGTAGAGACTGAATTTTAGTGTGCTCTAGATGTAAAACATCTCAATAATCATTACAAAACACTTTCTTTTATAGCCATTCCCCTTGACTTTGACATCAGTTCACCTCTGACTTACGGCACACCCAGCTCCAGGGTAGAGGGTACCCCACGAAGTGGTGTACGAGGAACTCCAGTCAGGCAAAGGCCGGATCTCGGATCTGTCCGTAAAGCCAGACAAGTGGATTTACACTCAGATGGGGTAGGTGGATGTCTCACCTCTTGTATCTTACAACGTCTTTTTAAACATATAAATATTTGTATATGCTTAATTTGTTTCCATGCAGCTGGCTGAGGATATAGTTGCAACCGAGCAATCTCTTGGACAAAAGCTTGTTATCTGGGGAACAGATGTTAATGTGGCATCATGCAAAGAAAAATTCCAGGTGGGTTTTGTTTCTTTCTTTTTTTTTTAATGAAAAGTTAATTTGATTTAAACAAATACTGGTTGAATCTGATACAAAGGAGATGTTTGTACTGCTAAATTCTGCTCATTTTCCCTGTCTTTTCTTTTGCCTCTAACATTCAGAGATTTCTCCAGCGCTTTATTGATCCGCTGGATAAAGAGGATGAAGACATTGGCCTGGATCTTAATGAACCGCGCTATATGCAACGACTTCAAGAGGTACTTGTAATGCAGTACTTTGTAATGCAGCTTTTCTTTTTTCAGTCTTGCATGCCATTGAGCTAAAGATTTCCTAACTTCTTTGCAGATTAATGTGGTTGGGGAACCATTCCTGAATGTAAATTGTGACCATCTAAGATCATTTGATGAAAATCTCTACAGGCAACTAATCTGCTATCCTCAGGTGAAGTTGTGCACTTTTTTCTGACTTTCAGGTGGCTCTTCCATATATTTCTGGGTTTTAAAATGCTTGTTTAAATGCAATGCATACTGGGCATACTGTGTGTTTTCGGTGCAATCTCAGTGGCTACTTTATTTTACTGAATATAAAATGTCTTGTTTCGTAGTAGATGATCATAGAAACAGTGAGTACCTCATGCATGCAAAGTTAGCTGGTGAACTGCAGTGTCCAGAATTTTGTACTTCCACCCTTTGCAATACTCAAGTGAATGAATAAATCTGATCTGAACAGCAGGTTTTGTGTTACGTAGGAAAATGTTCAGATGGTGTAACTTTTAGTCATTACTGACTGGTCAGCAGCACATAAAATGCTTAATGCATAATTACTTCGTTCTGTGTAACTTCATTAACTTGTACGCTGTTTCTAATACAGGAAGTTATCCCAACATTTGACATGGCTGCCAATGAGATCTTTTTTGATCGTTACCCTGATTCAATACTAGAGCATCAAATTCAAGTAAGGCCATATAATGCATTGAAGACCAGGAACATGAGAAATCTAAATCCTGAAGGTAAACTTTTTGCTTACCATGTTAGAAAAGAATCTTAAAGATTTTCATAAACTTAGTGAATACTAACATAAGATTACATTGACTATATAAAACTATTCTTGTGGTCCATCCAGACCAATGTCCTCCATTTATGTCTGTTTCAGAATCAAATGCTTTACCACCCAAATGCAGAATAATCTATCTATAAAGGAAGTCTCTCCTATCATCAACTACTCGTGTTCTTAGTTCCACAAGTGCAAAGGATTCTTTCTTTTGCATTACATACTCCTGTAGAATAGAGTATTTGTATTATGCATTTATGATTATTTTTGCTTAAACAAAATAGTAATAACCTGTCTGTCTACCTTCTGCCTAAAAACTATTGTAACCTGAAATTTTGAGGGTTATTTAAATTTGAAGAGTATGAGGTCATGACACGAGTCTCTGTTCTTTTGTAGACATTGATCAACTCATCACCATCAGTGGCATGGTCATCAGAAGCTCCCAGTTAATTCCTGAGATGCAGGAAGCATTCTTTAGATGCCAGGTTTGCGCTTTCACCACCAGAGTGGAAATTGACCGTGGCAGGATTGCTGAACCATCAGTGTGCAAGAACTGTAACACAACGCACAGTATGGCGCTGATTCACAATAGATCCATGTTCTCTGACAAACAGATGGTATGTTGGCTTAGGCAGTGCCTAAAATGAAAGAGTTGCTAGTTTTTGCTCCCCCACCCTCCTAAAATCATCAAATGTATTAATTATGTATCTTGAGATTGAATGCTTTGAAAAGAAAAAGTGTTTTGGAACATGGAAAAGGGTGAAACAACTTAGTGAAACAGGAAGTCTACTTTGGAGAAGAAATGCACTAGGAGGATGTAATGAAGTGTGTACATCCCTTAATATTTCTGTATGGAAGCTCCTTTATATACATTATGTCCACTTCTATCTGATCTAGGTGAGCCTTGTTTGTAGCAGCATTTTATCCATGCCAGTAGCAATCAGCAGAGTTCTCATTTTCATAATCTCTTAATCAGTTTTGCTGTTTGGCTAGGGATGTTTTCTCCTTGATTCAAAATTATGCTGAAGACTGTTAATACAAAATCCTGTTGTATGCTCTGTGGAAAAGCTCTGTTTTTTTGCAACTGAAACTTAAATGGTGTTTTTGCTAGATCAAACTGCAGGAGTCTCCTGAAGATATGCCAGCTGGACAGACCCCACATACAGTGGCACTCTTTGCTCACAATGACCTTGTTGATAAAGTTCAGCCAGGGGACAGAATTAATGTCACAGGTAAAATTTGGTTTGAGTATTTCCATTCTTTTTCATTGATCTATGTGTAAAGGGACCTGATGGGATGCACTTCCAAGTGCTGAGGGAGCTGGACACTTTCTTTGCAAGGCCATTCAGTTATCTTTGAAAAGTCATGGTGACTGGCTAAAATACTAAGAAAAAAGACAATGGCACTCCCTGCAGTGAGGAGGAGACATGGGGAACTGCAGGCCAGTCAGCTTCATCTTGACCCCTGGGAAAGGTGATAGAGCCAATAGTACTGGAAACCTTTTCTTATTGGGACAGTGTTCTACACCCTCAGCAAACTTACAGAGGAAAACAAAACAGGAAGGAAGCAGTGCTTGATAGACCATGGCTGTGGTGCTGGCATTATCCTGGGCTGTATTAGGAGTGTTGCCAGCAGGCTGAGGGAGTACTGGGTCCAGTTGTGGCGTCTCCCAGGGCAAGGGAGACGTGAACATACAGGAGTGAATTCAGCAAAGGGCTACGACCATAACAGAAACCTTGGTCGTACATGGAAAGGCTGAGAAAGCTGTGACTGCTCAGCCTGGAGAATAGAAGGCTAACAATCTTAGCAGCATGTTTAGAAACACCTGATTTAGTATGGGTGGAGGGGTGGTAATGTCAAGAAGACAAAGCCAGATTCTTCTTAATGATGCCCAGTGGCAGAGGGCACAAGCTGAAATGCAGGCAATTCTGGTTAAAAACAATAACTTTTTTACTGTTTGTGTGGTCGAGCCTCATGATAGGTTGACTGGCAAGGCTATGTGGAGTCTTTGTCCTTAGAGATGCTTAAAAGCTGATGGGACACAGCCTTTAGCAAGCAGTGGACTCCAGCTGACTCCAGTTTGACCCCATGATTGGACTAGACATCCCCAGGCTGTCTGACCTTGATTCCTTCATTCTGAAGCTATAGCTGAAGAGATGGTATCTTAAATAGTGCCCGTAGTCAGGAGAGTGATAATGTAGAGTAAGTCTTGTGATACTGCAGCAACATATAAACCACTTTGCTTTAAAACAACTGCTGTAAAATACCCAAGCTGTTTGAAATGCATAAAAAAAGCTGTTATTAAACTTGGCACTTAAAAAGAGGGGGAAAGGCTGACCAGAGTGGGAATTTCAAAAGCATCAAGCCTTAGTTTTTTTGGTTTTTTTTAATGCTTTCGTTGTTGAGAGCACTTTCAGTACAAATGTAAAACATATATGTCTGCAAAAATGGGTCTAGGTGACATAAGTGTGGCTTCTACATGCCTTACAATGAGAAATTAGATGACAGTATTTAGGCTGTTTAGAAGAGCTCTATTCCTGGGAACTGGTAAAATTTTTAGGGTTTGGAATTAGTGTGTTTCTCCATATCTCATGCTGTGATTGAAATTTGCATTTAGGTATCTACAGGGCAGTCCCCATTCGAGTTAATCCCCGGGTCAGCAGTGTAAAATCCGTGTATAAGACCCACATTGACGTCATACACTATCGCAAGACAGACTCCAAACGCCTGCACGGTGTTGATGAGGAAACTGAGCAAAAGAGGTTTACAGAGGAACGTGTGGAAATGCTCAAAGAGCTTTCTAAAAAAGCAGACATATATGAGAGACTTGCTTTAGCATTGGCTCCAAGCATCTATGAGCATGAAGATATCAAAAAGGTGAAAAGTTCAGTATTTCTCTTGTAAGACATGTATTTTTATGTGTATATGTTTGTAGTTATGGTTTGTTGTTGATGTATCTTGAAACTTAAAAATTCAAAAAGCTGTTACCTTTAGGAGTCTTAAAATGTCAAGATCTTTGTCAGGGTGGAGTTGGTTGTAAGTGCATCATAATTCTTTCCAAGATATTAAGGAGTGTTAATTAGAAGGAAGATAACTGAAAAGGTATGAAGGCAGCAGAACTGGGAAAACTTAATTGCAGGATACGTCTTGGATGCTTCTTGGAAGTTAAGATTACTGATAATCAAAGGAAAGTAAGTACCTGTAACATAGTAACTGTGCTTGCTGAGAAGAGGCATCCACAAGAGAAGAGTAGCTTCATAATGAAGTTCGGTTGACTCTGAATTATGGAGTATCAAAACTTTTACTTGGATGTATCCAAGAAGGTACTGTTCCAACGAAGTGTCAACTGAGGTACTAGAACATTGTGAAAACTGCAGTCAGTAGCGGGTCTCAAGATATTGTTACACATCAAACACTCCTCTTCCAAGCATGTTCCTTTGAGATTTTTTAAATGTATTTATGCATTATTATAGTTCATAAGTTCCTGAAAGTATAATTCAAAACCATACAATAATTTAGTTATTAAATGGGAACACAGCAATGACAGTTCCTTTTGTTGTTACTTTCTCAACATGCTAATAAAAGCACATCAAGTCTAGGGGGTGGAGTTGAGGAAAACTAAGGACCCTTCATCAGAAGAGATTCTTCAAGTTCCAGCCAAAATCTGGTGACAGCGACATACAAAGTTTCTGTCTTTAATGCTTGAAACCCAGATACATTGAGTTGTGTTAATTTTAGTAGTGTTTGTTCTTCAGATATTTCAGTTGATCAGTTGGATTTGCTCTGTTACATCTGTAAGAAGTGATATTTTCCTTTTTATAGGGTATCCTGCTTCAGCTTTTTGGCGGATCGAGAAAGGATTTTACTCATACAGGAAGAGGGAATTTTCGTGCAGAGATCAACATTCTTCTCTGTGGTGATCCTGGTACTAGCAAATCCCAGCTGCTTCAGTATGTATACAACCTGGTTCCTCGAGGCCAGTATACTTCTGGCAAAGGCTCAAGTGCAGTTGGTCTTACTGCATATGTGATGAAGGATCCAGAAACACGGCAGCTGGTTCTTCAGACAGGAGCTCTAGTACTTAGTGACAATGGCATTTGCTGCATTGATGAGTTTGATAAAATGAATGAAAGCACAAGGTCAGTTCTACATGAAGTAATGGAACAACAGACACTCTCCATTGCAAAGGTAAACGAAACTGAAGTTATTCCTAGATGCTTTTGCTCTTGCTTTACTCAGAGGCTTTCACAATGCAGTTTTTGATTACAGAATCCATCTAATAACATTGGTGATCCCATGAAATTGGAGGGAGGTTTTGGTGGCACAGCTGCAGCTGGTTTCAGAAATGTTTTCCCTTTTGACAGGCTGGAATTATTTGCCAATTGAATGCTCGTACATCTATCCTAGCAGCAGCTAATCCTATAGAATCACAGTGGAATCCGAAAAAGACTACTATTGAAAACATTCAGCTTCCTCATACACTGCTGTCAAGGTACTGAACTGCACTGCATGTGTCATTTTTAAGGGATGTTACACTTCCTCTTCTGAAAATGACTACATATAGTAGAATAGAGCCACTGTGTTGTTCACAACCTAAGGGAAAACTTTTATAGCACATACTTTTAAATGCTGTCCTTACAATACCTTTGTGAGCACAGAAGTGCCTTTTAATATTTACACGTTGACATTGAAGAGCAGGTGTGATAAGATCTGTGGGATCTCTTTTATTTAATTCTATGTTGTTTCATAATCATCTGGAAAAGAGCTGTTCTGAAACTTTGGGTGTTGATAACTTTAACAAAAATTTAGGATGCTTTTTTTTAGCTCCATAAAGCTTTTAAAGTGAAACACTGATGATGAGGGAACTTGGTGGTAAAAGTGGTAGAATCCTAAGATCTCTATCTGCTTCATGCTGCTTTGTAAAATTCCACTGAGGAGGTAGCTGTGCTGGTCAGTCATTTGGGCAATAGCTGTTAGAGCCACATTTAGTGCTTGCTGACAGAAAATTAAACTACATTCTGGAGTTGCATCTTGTTAAGAATTTCCACAGTAACTGGAATTTTGAAGTACACTGATGTAAACAGATATCCTGAGAACACTTATGGTTTAAATGCCAATTCAGAGCTGCTAGGTTTGAGCAGCATCTCAATTCCACCATTTACTGGATTTAAGCCTACAAAAAATAAATCATTGGCTGCCTAAAAATGCATTATCAGTGTCTGCTTATGGTTGAGACTAGTTGAATATATTGTATGTAAAATTATAAACAACTTTCTTCAGGATTAAACTGCAAGTACTTTTAAAATTATTTGTAATTTATTTAGTTACTTTTTTTCCTGTTGTATTTTAGGGCAGTATCTTTAGCAGGAAGTTCTGTGCATTTGTTATGTGTGTGGGATTTTTTGTCTGTGGCAGTTGCAACTTTCTTTTGGGAGGGTGTGGGGTGTGGATTTTTTTAAGGAAACAAAATATGTCAGCCTTGAACATGGAATCTGAATTTTGCAGAATGTACCTTACTTTCAAAATTTCAAGTTTATAGGGTGTAAGCAATTCCTGCTGCGAGTAGGAAATAACAGTCTAGTAACTTCTACCTGTACTTATTATGTCAAATCCTTATAAGCCAAGTACCTAAATGACAAGCAAGTATACACACTAATACTGGATCATATCCCGTTCAGGTTTGACTTGATATTTTTGATGTTGGATCCACGTGATGAAGCTTATGACAGACGCCTTGCTCGCCATTTGGTTTCACTGTACTACCAAAGTGAAGAAAAGATGGAGGAGGAATACATGGATATGGCAGTACTGAGGGATTACATTGCATATGCTCGTAGTTATGTAAATCCCAGATTAGGTGAAGAAGCAGGCCAAGCACTTATTGAGGTAAAGGAATTGCTGCTGAGAATGTTCAGAGTCTTTCCTGACTTGTCAGAAGTGGTGAAATTCCCTTGTATGTACATACTCTATCTACATAAAAACCTGTAAAATCCTTGGCAAAAAAAGGTCTCTAATGGAAAGAGGGATCAGGGTAGTCATTCTGCATTCTAATGTTTTATCTTTCAGATGTTGGTTTGGTTCCATCACATAAAACACATTAAAGTCTAACAAAGCAAAACTTGCCATCATAGGCACAAGTACTGCTATTAAGACTAAACTAGAATTCTAAAATTCATTGCCATGGTTTCATTGCTTTATAACAAAAAAAAATTAATTTGATGTGGTTATTCATGACTGCAGACGAACCGTGAAGCAGAAAAGTGTGTGAGCAGAAATGCAGTATTTGGAATGGCTTGCCAGAATTGCTCTTATTCTGCAGTAAGAGGTGGGGGATGCAGGGGGCTGAAAAGGAATTAATATGCAGTGAAACATAACGAGCATGTCCCTTTCAGGCGTATGTGGACATGAGGAAGATTGGCAGTGGCAGGGGAATGGTTTCTGCGTACCCCCGGCAGCTGGAGTCTCTGATCCGGCTGGCGGAGGCGCACGCCAAGGTGCGCTTCTCTGAGAAGGTGGAAACCATTGATGTGGAGGAAGCAAAACGCCTCCATCGGGAAGCGCTGAAACAATCTGCAACTGATCCAAGGACCGGAATTGTGGACATATCCATTCTCACCACAGGTTTGTACTTCTGTAGCGTTAAAGCAGGGCTGCTGTTGGGATTTTGTGATTTTTAAAATGTAACTTAACCTGTCTTCCTTAGTTGATAGCTATAAGGTATTTTCTTTGCTTTTATAAGGAATGAGCGCAACAGCTCGTAAGCGGAAAGAGGAATTGGCTCAAGCCTTACGGAAGCTCATCCAATCAAAGGGTAAAGCACCATCTCTGAAGTACCAACAGCTTTTGGATGATCTTCGAGCACAGTCTGATACCGTAAGTTTCTTGCTTTGTTTTTTTATTTCCATTAATGTTTAAAGGCATTTTTTTCCAAATGAACATTCTTGTCCTCAAATCACATGGTGGAAGGAAATCTAAACATGAATAATTTGTTGGCGTGACTAGAAAGCCAGTTCTGTTACAGACAAATGATTTGAATCTGCTGTACCTTAGTTTATTCTGGTTCTAGAATTAGCAAACTCAGCTTCAGGGTTCCAGGCCAGGCTTCAACTTCCACACAGAATGAAAACTTCAAATAAAAATATTAGAACATTGGTAGAAAGTATAGCATTTTTATTATGTTTGAAGTATTTTCCCCATCTTTATTTGATTTGCTCCTTTTCTTCAAGGCTGTCACGAAGGAAATGTTTGAAGAAGCACTTCGTGCCTTGGCTGATGAGGACTTCCTGACTGTGACTGGAAAGACTGTGAGGCTGCTGTGAGATACCCTGTTCTTGAGAGCCTGCTGTCACGACTTGTACTTCGCCTTACTCAAGATAGTGTCTGTCTGCAAGATCTTTGAGATTTGGGACTATCATCTGCTATGACAGACGTAGCCTTTCCCTGCCAACTGTCATGGCTTCACTTTGCCTTACTGTATTGCCCCTGCAAGATTTTCACAGCTTGGGCTATCATTTGCTATGATTAAGTGGCATCACTGTCATTACAAGATACTATGAAAAATCCTCATGTCAATGATGCTAAATTTAGCTAAATGTAATTACTAATATGGCAAGGGCTTTGTGGTTTTTATGATGTTTGTTAGAGCATAGTAATAATATTGCCTGTATTTCCATTTGAATTGTAAAAACTCAAATGACTTTTTAGTAAATGCTGTAATTGCAGTAAGCTGAAATAAAATTATTTGACTTAAAAAGGACTCTCTTGTGTTCATTTCAAGTGCTCCAATCTTGTGCTGAGCACTTTTCCATCTAGAATTCTGCAATTTTTTGGAAGTTCTTGCTGAGAGCATGAAAAGAGATTTGTGTTTTGGGGTGTTTTTGTTTGACCTGGGTGTACTGTGGACATATCCTCAGTGTAAAAAAGATAGATAGACAGACAGATAGATGAATAGATAGATAGATTCTACTTGAAACTCATTTCTTTACTTGCTAGTTTTAAGTATGGCTGGTTTCTTTACTTGCTAGTTTCTTACTAGCTGTTTTAAGTCTGACTAATGAAGATACCCATCTTTGGTGTAATGACATATAATCAGTCCTGAAAGAACAAGGTCTTGTAGCTTGTTTACAATAATATTCCCAAGGGCCAGGCATGGGTGATTTTTTAATAGAAAAATACAATTCTATATGACCTTCCTCAGCTGTCCAAAGCAGCATGATTGCTTTATATGGTCTTTTTTATTTAAATGCAATGTGCAGGTTAGAATCCTTGCATAACTATTTCAGCTAAACTTGAAATTGGATGTTACTGAGCAATACTCCAAACTGTACTCTGCCTTCACTTCATGAAGAGGGAAAAAAATAATCCATCTATTTACTTGAAATGATCTTGGATAATACTGTGTTCATCCTAAAAGAATGATGAGTCTTTCTTTGATCATTAGACATTCCTGAGACAGATGTCTATGTTATAATTGTCCACATTGCTTACAGTTGATGAGATAAAAAATTACACATCAAAGATCATTATCAGAAATAGTTTTTTATAAAACAGGTTTACCACAGGATGTTACAGGGAGAAGAACCCAGTGGCAACACTGTGAACTGAGAAAAACTTTGCTGAAGGTAAGTGCCTACACAGCAGCCATAAGGATGCCCTAGACTTTCAGAACAGTGGGATTTAGTACGACCTTTCTAGGCACCTTCTATCTACTGATCATATTGACAGTAGTCACATTTGGGTATGCTATGAATTTTCAGGTATGCCTGAGTGTTCAAGGGGAAGCTTAAGTTTTTGGCCTCCAGAGACACACCAAGAAATAGAATAAATATTTGATTCCACACACATTTTCTTCCTCATCCATGAACAGACTGAAGATGTGAGGAAATAAGGCCTTTTGCACAGAGGTGCTCAGTTAACATTCAGGACACAAGAAATTTAGCATAATTGGTGACTGACATAAAAAGCTGCACTTGCTGTGCAGCTCCTGGAAGGGTCAGGGGAAAGTGCACCGTAATGGAACACACAAAGTCTGGAGAAGGACCTGAAGAAATTAGTAAGATGGGGGAAGTCAGTGAATCACATGGTCAAGATTATCTCTGAAGGTCTAACACAAGTGTGCTTTCAGATATGTTAGAGGCATCAGCATCTAACAGGCACCTCTGCAAAATGGAAGAAGGAGAGAAGTCTCTGAAGAGCTGCCTGCACACAGGCCATGGCTGAAAGGCATGGATGCTGTAGTGTGCTTTCCAGGACACAGACTTGGGAAGAAAGAGGTGACAGCTTTTAGCTGTAAACTTAAATTGACCGATCCAGCAGATACTACAGCTGCATAAAGATAAGTAGTGAAAGAAGATCCTATATATCTGGGCAGGGATCACAACGGACAGCTGGGGAAGAAGAAGCATTCTTAAACTATTTCCACTGTGTGATCAAGACACATTAATTCAGGTCTCTAACCATCATTTGTCCATTGTGTGCTGATTTTGGATGCTGTAGAGTTAAGTTTCTTCACAGTGGCTGTTGTGGGGCTGCATTTTAAATTTGTGCTGAACACAGGGTTGATGTGTTTGTTACTGCTGAGCAGGGCTTACACAGAGCCAAGGCCTTTTCTGCTTCTCATATTGCCATGTTGGCATGGGAGGTAGGGAGGAGGCAGCCAGGACAAGTGACTCCAACTGACCAAAGGGATATTCCTGACCAATTGACAACNCTGCATTTTAAATTTGTGCTGAACACAGGGTTGATGTGTTTGTTACTGCTGAGCAGGGCTTACACAGAGCCAAGGCCTTTTCTGCTTCTCATATTGCCATGTTGGCATGGGAGGTAGGGAGGAGGCAGCCAGGACAAGTGACTCCAACTGACCAAAGGGATATTCCATGACCAATTGACAACATGCCCAGTATATAACGTGGGGGAAGAAGGAGGAAAGGGGGGACATTTGAAGTGATGTCATTTGTCTGCCTAAGTAACCATTACACGTGATGGGGCCCTGCTCTCCTGGGGATGGCTGGACCATCCCCATTCCCATGGCATGCCCATGGGAAGCATGAGTTAATTCCTTGTTTTGCTTTGCTTGTGTGCATAGCTTTTGCTTTCCCTATTAAACTTCCTTTTTTCAACCACTGACCTCTCCAGCTTTTACACTACTAATTGTCTCCCTACTGGTGGGGGAGTGAGAGAGCAACCGTGTGGAGCTTGGTAACTAAGCGTGGAAAAATGTCATACTGCAGAATTTTCTTCCTGCTCAATGTAACTTACACTGTCCAGGAAGTCAACTGTTAAAACAGAGGATTGACCTATAAAGTTATATAAGCCTGACTTAGGTAGTAAGGGTGGAGGAAGAAAAAAAAAATCAGTTTTACTCCAATTAAAACAAAACTAACATGTAACATGTTTCCGAAATAATTACACTTTCTATTTGGTAGTGTGGATCGAAATTCCTGTCCAACAAAACACTGGAGAATGCGGGCATCGATCCCGCTACCTCTCGCATGCTAAGCGAGCGCTCTACCATTTGAGCTAATTCCCCCCCACCTGGAGGCTGCTAGGATCACAGGACTCTGGTCCTCTCCCAGCTTCACACGTAGAATGCAGTTTTTCTCTCTTGTTCTGGCCTCTCTGTTCAAGGACGAGAACACGTTCCCCTTCGATTCCAAAATCATACACTTGTAGCATTTCATTGAAAATTTCCAAATCAAGCAGCAAGAAACAAGGCAAACTGGAACAGACAGTTTTTCCAGCTGTGTGTATGTAATAATAAAAAATAACACGTTTGTTACTTTGCGTTCACGAAAGAAAGTGCATTGAAGCACTTCGTTTTCTTGCTATATGCGTCAGGCTACCTTTTTAAATACAGCGAAGTATTTTTACTCCCAAGAGCGGCAAAATCTGGAGTGGAGAATGCGGGCATCGATCCCGCTACCTCTCGCATGCTAAGCGAGCGCTCTACCATTTGAGCTAATTCCCCCGCGCCCTTCGGGGACATCCTGTGAGTTTAGAGCTCAATAGCTATAAATACAAACTGTGTTTTTTGCCTTTACTCCGCTTTTTCACCAGTAACCCCAGTGCAGCCGTTCGGAACATTTAACTACCGCCTGACCTGGAGCCGCCTGTGGTTTTGCCCAAGACGACAAAAAGAACCTAACCTGATAAGGCAGAGTAATGCGATAAGGCACTCCATGTTAACCTGCGCGACAAACTCGCCCCCTGCAGCCTTTCAGCGCCACCTGCCACACGCTACATTTGTCCTCCTACACTCAGGGAAATCACATCACAGACGACACAGTGCAGCAGCTTGAGGATAATACAAAACTCGCATTTGCCCTGATGTCCCCTCAGGAGACCATCCAGAAAGCTGAACTCAAGCCCGATTAAATTAACTTGTATCAGTTTCCATTAGTATTGACAAGAAGATGCATTGAAGCAGTCTGTGATAAATTAAAGTATGCAGACGCAAAGCCTTCAAAACTGAAACACCCTAATTTTTTTTTTTAATGGAACTAAGAAGGTCAGGCTATTTTTCAGACATCGGTAAGGAAGTTTTCCCAACCAGGTTAAGAAATTAGAACATTTTACTTGCCATCTTACATGAAAACTTAGCAACATTCACAACAAATTCATGATCACAAAACAATGCTGCCAATTATATAAAATACATGTTTTAATAATTGAAAATAGTGCAGAGATCTTTCCTCACTCTTAGCTGGCTTGGGCATTAAATAAACTGCTTTTCTGTGAGCTGAGGCCTTTTCTGAGGCCTTTACAGTGGCAGCAGAGTGAGATGTGGTGGTGAAAAACAGGGAGAGGTAATCTGCCTTTTTCATAATGACTTGAACTGTACAGGGTTGATAAAGAAAACTGTTCATAGAGCTGAACCTCGTGAAACACGATATGGGAGAGATCCTGGCCACAGGCATGCAGGGGGCCATCAGTGAGCCTAAGATACACATATGCCTCTGAGAAGGACTGAAACTGCTTTTACATATTTGCTTTCCCCCTCAAGTTTACTCAAGTGAGGTAGATAAAATCATCTCCAATATTATGCAAGAAGTGTTAAGGATAATTTTTAGGTTTTTTATTGTGAAGAGACTGAAGTTAGGCAGCAGAATATTTGAATTTTAAGAGACTGTTTGCAGCAACTCTGCGGTTGTAGTTCCACATTGCAACCTGAAACTGGATTGTAACAGATTTGTAGTACTACCTTACCTAGGACAAGTTGCAACTTGCTGACGCTCAGTTTTGAAATTTATTTGGTTTTGACTGGTTGTTGCCATCCAGTGAGTTAAATCCTTCAGAGAAAATCACCAGTACATGTATTGTTGGATTACTGCACACACTTTAGTTTACTAGCAGGACTTACTCCTCTGCATTTAAAAAGAGGATATCAGTGTATCCACTCTCTCTGTGGATTTCTTCTTGAAATCCAGAAAGCATTCTTTGATTTAACAGCCTGTGAATAGAGGTTTTGCAATGTGCTTTCTACTGCAAAGTCAGCTAATATGACTACCAGGTGAATTTTTCTATTTAAGAAATGTGCTTAGTAGCCCCATATGTTTAAGATGCAATACTATTTGGACAAAATTATCAAAGTCAATAAATAAAGGTAGAAATACAAATAATTTCTAGAATATAACATAAGAATATATTAATGAATTTTTCCTCTCCAGAAACTAAACATGAACTTTTAAACCACTGTATTTATCGTTTTTGCATGTTTAATTAGAAAATAAAGTTGGAAAAGGAACTAAAGACTTGGGAAAAAAAAAGAAGAAAAATCTCGATGTGCTTGAGTGACTTTTAAGAGTAGTCTTTCTAGAATTACAAGCCTTTTTGTATTTGCACTGCAAGAGATGTAAAAAACTGAATAAACGCTAGAGGGTGCACTGCTCAGGAAAATGACTTGTCTTATCCAAGGAAAATACACCGCTCACGTCAAGTGTGTGGCCAGGCTGGCTTTTCGGCCGCGGGGTTTTGCACGTAAATTCGGAGGTGACTCAGTCCTGTTGGGCAGAACGGCTCAACACAGGAATTGGGGCGGCCGAGGTGATTCAGTAGAGTGCAGCCGCCGCGACCGGCCAGGGGGAATTAGCTCAAATGGTAGAGCGCTCGCTTAGCATGCGAGAGGTAGCGGGATCGATGCCCGCATTCTCCAGTGTTTTGATCGGCTGCTGCGGTGGGAAAAGATTTTCTTCCACGAGCTACCACGGGTTTGCGGTAGAAAATCCACACCAGCTAATGCAGACCGGCTCTCACGGCAAATAAAAGGGGGGAAGAAATGTTAATTGTGGAGATCACACTTGTGTACTCTCTGAGAAACAATTCTAAACTAACTCTCTTACTCTGTGATGCAGGAAAGAAAAATAGCCACTCCCGTCCCTTACCACTGCACAGAATGTGAGCACTTATGAACACTTTTTAATGATGCGGAAAGTTACTGAAATTGTCCCTTCGAGGATGTAAAAGTTTGTAGTTGCCTATATAAATCATCAGCTCACCACAGAATCAGCGTCTCTCCAGCTACCTTGCACCCACTGTAGGATGGGCAGAGGACGCTTGCTCCTAGCGTGAGTTTCAAGCGATATTCGGTCTCACACAGTATCATTTAATGTCTTCCTCTAGCCATGAGAAGAAAATAATTTGCACTTAAAAACCAAAAAATTAAGCTCAGCTCTGATCAATGTTAAAAACTTAAATACTTCATACTATGTAAACGAAACTGCTTCGAGAAAACGCATCCAAATTCAAAACAACGGCACAGAAAATGGAGAATGCGGGCATCGATCCCGCTACCTCTCGCATGCTAAGCGAGCGCTCTACCATTTGAGCTAATTCCCCCCGCGGGCATACAGCCCCCTATAGTGATCATTCCTGCTTTTAGTTCCTCCCTGGGGGAGACACCGCACAGTGCGTTCGAATGAGACCCGCTGTCTCCAGCACAAACAGAACTTTCTCCCCCAAGTCCCGGTAGCCGAGCAGTGCGAGCCCTTCTAATCCCCTCCCGAAGTCTCGGGTCGGCAATAACAGCGCACAGCCCTCCAGTAAAACGCAGAAACAATTAGATTTTCCTTCAAGCGCCCTGCTTTTGACAGCGTAGTGGGAATTTTGCCTAATATGATATCTGGACTCCTCGAGGCAATAGCAGGCGATTTGTTCAGCGGAGCTGCATCTGGGTAACATCCGGGCTTGTGTTTCCAGGCAATTGAAGACTTATGTTCACACCAAACAATTATTACTGCGTTAAGAAAGATCTGGATATGTTTAAATACTGTATTTTTCTAAAACAGATTTTTCCTATTTGTAATCCCTAGGTGGAAGACAATCGGCTAAATGACTTTACACTTCTTCATATTTTACAATATAAAATATATATGACTGAATAGGTAGAGTTCTTCTAGTTCTTTCTCTTGTGGCAATAGAGGCTGGGTTCATGTGATAAAAAGGGGGGAAAAAAAAAGACCCATGGAACAAGGGCTCTTGGAAACAAAGAAAAAAGCATCAAATGGAACACCGGGAAACAAAGTAATAGTTCACATTATTTACTTACATCTCTCAGGGATTTTTAAGTTGTGATGCTATCAGCAAACAGACAAGCACACTCACACAGATACATATATATAAAAATCATAAATATACAATTAAAATGTAAAAAATATGTAAATTTTTACTATCATGAAACAGCAGTGAAAATTTTGTTTAGTGGTTTCACAAACAGCAAGAGAGAGTTGTGAATTTTTATTACACTTGCAATATTAAATAATCTGCTTTTCTGAAAAAAAAGAAGTATCTGAAATGAAATGTATTAAATAACTACACAAACAGCTCTTTATTTCTTAGGATGCTTTAAGACACATGAATCACATTGACATATACAGATCTTTCAAATCTCTCCTCTTCAATGACTTAGTGATTTCAGAAAACAAAACAACAAAATTTCATTCTTTGGTTTAGCCCTAAAGCTGTATACCAAAAGTCCCATGCACATTCTTCCATTAACAAAATTCCAGTGTCTTGCCACCTACTCCCTCACTCTGATTGAAACAGCTGGCTTTGCCAAAAAAATGTTTCTCCCTCTCATATCTAATCGTTGTGGAAAGAAGCATCTGAAATTAATTTGCAGGAGGTAATGAAATTTTTACTGCTGGAATTATGCTGCAGATACCACTGACATTTAAGCAACTTGCTGACTGAAAGCCCCACAGGTCAGTGTGCCTGGCAAAGTAAGGAAGCTTGCTATTCTTTCTATTCTTGGATGTTTCACATTTTTCTTAGTATTCCTTCTGAACAAAAATAATTTAAGTCTCAAGAACACCTATGCCATAAAACAAACAAGCAAGGAAACAGAACCCTTCTAGTTGTGTCTGTATCAGGCTTGTAAGACCACAGGCCAGGCAAGACCAGGGTTTCATGCCTGATTTTGAAAGGTTCACCACATCTACTTGGTTTAATTAAGGGAATCCCCAAGCAAGCTTACAACAGCATCGAACAGAAAATTTAAATTTGTGACTAGGCAATGACAGTCTTAAGGCTTTAACTCAGCAGGTAGGGTAAAATTTACTTAAAATCACACAAAACTCAGAATGAACTATAACTTAAGCAGTGACAAAATGCCAGCTATAGTATATTCAGTTCATTCTGTTAAACAGCCTAACCTTCAAGTTGACAGATACAGCATTAAGATGAAACAAGTATGTCTTCAGTTCTGTATCCAGTATTTATCCCATATTTAAAGCATTGAAGGAAAAGCTGTATTTAAAGCATTGAAGAAAATGTGTTTTGGACCTCAGAGATCATTTTACTGAAAAGCAGTATCAAAAATTTGGAACTGGACAGCAAAATTCACACCATCCTCTGGAGGGAAAAACCCATGAACAAAAATCTCGAACTCCAACAGACAGCACCCCATCAACCAAATGCACTGTAAATCACATAAGAAGCAACACTAGAGATATGCCAGAACTCAGAAGAAACCTCCCAGAATCCCTATTCCTGTTTTCAATGGCCACAATGAGAATAACACTTGATTTATTGATGATGTTATTGCTTGTTCATAAATTTTTGCCTCCATTTTACCATTATTAATGGATTCATACCCAAAGCACAAGACATAAACATGCTAAAGAAATCCCAAAACACAAGAACCAACCAAAAAGGAAAAAAAAACAAACTCACTGCAGTTACCATGTTTGAGGAAAATCAGTATAGTCCATCTGGGAGGTTATGCACTAGGACAAAATTCTGTAATACTGGTCAAAGAATCAGCTTAGTCAGGCATCCTAAGTAACTTCAGTTACCATTAGCAGTCACAACAGAAACTTGCAAAAGCCAACATAATTAATATTAAATACACTGCTTTTGTAAGAAGTATGACACCAAAATGTTCTTTGTACATATTTATCAGATTAGCATTTAGGTTAACATTGTGCTCTCTGTGCACTATTATGAAGATGGTGATCTCAGAGCACAGCTCTGAGCAAGATCATTTCATGCTACTCTCTGTCATCTCCCTGGGGACCAACACAAAAATCATCCTCATTATTTCAAGCGGTAAAATCTCTAGCAGGGAGTTGAAATACCAAGAAAACATAAAAGGTACTATTCTCTTTCTCTAAAAGGATCCATAGATTTTAGATTTCCACATAGATTATCATACGGATTCCAGATTGGCAAAGATTTCATTCTGTTTTCAGATGGGGAAACATGAAGTCATACATTAACATGATTATGCATTTAGGTTTTTTTCCTAGGAAAATAGCTAGACTCACATCACAACTTACTTCCAATTTTTCTGGAAGACCTTGTATCCCCACTAACTTAATGATTGTTTAAAAAAAGTTTCAACATCATGCAACATGCACAATGCTCTCGTTGAAGTAAACAGGATGACAACATAGAAGAACTGTGTCACCTATTTTACATACAAAACTGTTTAATAGTTAGGAGCAATAAACGAAGTTGTTACAAAAGCAGTGAGATTGACTATGCCTGAATCCTACTGGATCTGCAACCTTTGTCTTCTAAATCACCATAATAATCTAAATTTTTTCTACATTCTCTATAATTCCACATAGCAGAGAATGTGGGCTAGCTATGCCTAGGCCACCTGGCTAATCAGCTATCACTTAACAGCACGTACAAGATTTTCCTCATGTTCATTTAGTGTCTCTTCCAAGCCATGAATTTCCACAGAATAGTAAACAATTTCTTTATATTTTCAATTTTTATCCACCTTTCACTTTTCATGCCAAAACTAACAGGGGTGAGAATGAAAATTTTTCTTAGCTTAGAAGATGTAAGATTCAGATCACTATATCCTGTGGCTTTTACTAAGGAACAGAACTATGTGCTCAATAAATGAGATTTTTTTCCACAATAATAGTTTTAAGAACAATAATCTCATCCAAATAAACAAACCAACCATTTATAAAAAGCCCTAAGGAACTGGTTATACAGAATGAACTGAAAAATGTATTTGGCTGCAATGTTGAAAGACTAGAGGGTTAAGACACACAGAACTCACTGAGGTTCAGTGTATGTTTAACATCTGATTACTTAGGTCCATATGAAAATCAGAGAGCTTTCCTTTTTAAAATTTATACACCACCATGATACACAATAATTTTAAACTAGAATAGGGGAATCAGAGTTACCATCAGAGGAGCCGCATACACTGATGAGGCTACCTGCTTACAGTATATTCAAAATACCACAACCATGCTGAATTAAGACCACAAAAAAGTTTAGGATAGCACCCACTTCAAAAAGTTCTTCAAGTTATCCTCTGATTTGAGTCTTCCACTTCTCTCCTGGGCTCAATGTTACACGTTAAGCAAACTCTGGAGGAGCAGTATCAGAAGTAAAGAAAACAACAGCTATTAAAATTTACTAATGCAGTGTAGGATTAGTGTGGTTGTAGGTGTGGAGAACAACTGAAGGAGGGCTGGAGCCTAAGTCATGGCAGAGCAGCACAGGAATGGGAAGCACAGGAACAGAAACCCCATGAGAACCCACAAAACGACCGGCTCTGCAGAGGAGTTGCACTGCCCACTGCACCTCCTCCTTCAAACAAGCACCCCCATGACTCCAAAACTAGATTTTGTGAGACCCACTAAGACAACCACCATGACCAGGTAAAAGGCTGTGCACAAACCTCCTCCGCCTGCTTTGCCTTTCCATGATCTCAGCCCAGACTCGCTCCAGGTGACAACAAAGCAGACCCAGCTCCCCTGCCTGCATGCTCCCACCTTCCTGACCTCTCAGGACTGGGCCTCTGCTCCACCCTTCCCAGGCACTAAGCATGCCCTGCCCTGTGCCACAACCTTCCACCCACCCCAATGGCAGCTCTCTCCTCCAGGGCAGCTGCTGCCCTCCTTTTATTCCTTTATAGATGGAGCGGTAAACAGGCGGTGCTGGGAGGTTTGTCATCGTGTCAACAGGGAAATCCTGGAGCTGTGTCTCCTCCTGATGCATGAGACAGCTGTTGGGATGGCAGGTAAGTGTTCTACAGAAAAGCCACCAACCTGCCTGTTGGTCAGCTCTTCTGTCCCCCTGAAGCAGCCTTCTGTATCACCAGGGGAAAAAGTTAATGCTGGAAAGAGCAGATTTTTATCCTAATTTTCCCAATGCAATGGCTGTAAGTACAGGAATATCAGCTGAGTGTGTACACCTTCAAATGGAGCTAAATATTTTTTTATAATGTAAATTCAGAATTAGGTTTATGCTCATGCATTTTCCTAAGCATTGCTTTGAGGGTGGAGGTTAAAAAACAATTTTTTTAAAAATGTACATCAATTTGTGTTTAAGGAGGACAGAATTTCCATTTTCCAACTACATTCCTGATAGTTTCTAACAGCTGAGAACACAACTTCTGAATAATTTGGATATGCAATATATCTTTCTCTGTCACTTTCTGGTTTTTTTTAAAGATTATAGAACATAAGGGTTATTTGCAACTGTAAAAGCTATTTCTGTGTTGCAAACAATCTCAGCTTCTGCACCTTTGACACCAAACATCAGGTTAACTGTTAGCGAGAAAAGGCAGTTTTAGCAATAAATGGTAAATAATATTTTGGCAATAACCCATTTCCTGTTTATAACCTTGCTATTTTTGTGTGCTAGATATTTTTCCTGAAAAAAGTAAAACAAGGAAAAAACAGAAATTCATTGATTTCTTTCAGCAAGAGCTGAGCTATTTTTATGTAGCTCTTGAGTTCTTCTTTTGTTTAATGTTGTAAGTAAAATTACAGCTACTTCAACACTTCTCAAACAACTAAAAGGCTATGAAAAAATGTTAATGGTGTTAGACAACTTGAAACAAGACCAATGCAGAATCTTGAGTTGTTTACCAGTCCTTTAGGATCATAGCAGCATTTGAATTGTTAGCAGCCATCTCCAAACAACTTCTTGTAATGAAAGCTTTATTTTCTCTGAAGAGAAAACAAAAAATAAGGTGATTTTTTTTTTAACCTAAAGACTTGACCAGGAAGTTACTCAGGAATGCCTGGTCTAAATATGTTCCTTGTCATCAGTGCTAAATAATGGAATAATGGGTGTTGGTTAGCTAATTCACTCTAAATTCCTAGAGATGATCAAGTAAGCAGGTGCTTTTAGGCCCAGATGAGCATCTGAGGTGGTTCATGTTGCATAAACAGTATCATGTGAAAAAAAGGTGCCTTACATCAGCTGAATTTTGTATCACCGTTTTCCACCTAGTGTTTTCAACAGCAAACCTGCTGAAGTGCCTGTGCATGTCCTAGCAGCTGCCATAGAAAACTGAATTATTTACATGGCAAAGATCTCTCCTTACTTCACAAGTGTTACATCATTTTCACACTGCTTTTAATTTTTTTAACATTGTACAAATACTGAACAACTATACTATAATCAATCACCCTCTCCTCCTCTTCAAAAATCTTGTGTTTAACTCTGACAGGACTAGCTTTAGTATTTAAAAAAAACAAACAAAGAAACAAAAAAAAAAACAAAACAAAAAAATCAGATATATCTTAAACATACAGCTGGCCATAAATTCAGAGCAACTTTATATCTGATTATTACTCTCACTTGTACCATTAGTGTTCTTAGAACTGACAGCTATATTTTTTTTCTGAATATCATTATTCTTTCTTCCCCTTCTTGTTTTCTTGTGGTTGGCACTGTCAAAAAATTGTAGCAAATCAATGCTGAAGCTTGTCAAGCACCAAGTGAATACTGCCACAAAAAGACAGTGGCTTAGTTTTAGTTATTCCTAGTCTGCCTTGCCTCCTGCCAAAGAATCCAGCTCCAGGAACAGCTGGATGTGCATGTACAGTATCTCCAAGCCACTCATCACATGTCAGGGCTAAGGTACATAAGATGATTCAGCATCACCAGAAGCCAGTAAATGATGTAAAAACAAGCCAGTCCGGTTAGAAACCAGTCAGGTGATGATCTTAGCTCCACTCACATTCTGATTTGATTTCTTCTTGGCCCGGTTTCAACTTGATGGATGCGTAACTTCTCCCATTCTCCTGTGGAGTGACAAATGCGGCCTGGCTTAGCAAGGAGCCATTGTCTGATTTAGTGCCAACATAGTGCAGGAACAATCTCCTCTGTAAATGAAGACATTCAAGTAACAGTCAGAAAGTCATTGGGTGGCAGATTTCAGGCTATATAATTTGTCTGTATGTGCAAGAGCAGAGGGAGCTTACGGAGAAGAGCAGAAGTGAACACTGCCATGACAAATCAGGTGGAGATCATAAACTCTTCTCACCCTACAGAGAACCAGAGCCAAACCCAGCTCTTTTGCTTGGTATATCACTATGTTTCAAAGAGATACCTGAGAGGCCTCTGCAGTTAAAATAAGTAGGGGAAAGATGTAAAGTGGAACTCAGCCACTTTGGTTTGGTTCAGCTCAAAAAACCTGGGTTGATCAAGTTATGTGTACATGAAAGAGGGGTGATTAGACATTGGAATGGGCTGCCCAGGGAGGTGCTGGAGTCACTGTCCCTGTGCGTGTTTAAGTAAAGACTGGAGGTGGCACTTAATGCCATGGTCTAGTTAACATGGGGGTGGTGTTCAGGCAGATGATCTCGATGATCTCTGAGGTCTTTTCCAGCCTAATTGATCCTGTGATTCTGTGAAGCAAGGAGGCTGGGGAAGGAGGGAATGGAAGAGCACAGAGCCGGCAGCAGGGGATTTTGGAACGCAGAGGGAAAGGGTTTGTGGAAGGAGAGAAGGCTGTCCCGAGGAAGAGAGGAAGCAAAGGCGAGGAGCCGAGGCCCAAGGGCGGGCCCGTGAGGGAGCGCAGCTGCGGGGAGGAGCGCGGAGCGGCCGCTGCAGCCAGGGCAGCGCTGCTCCCGGGCGGGCTGGGGGCCGGGCCCCGGGGTTTGGTGCTGCTCGGGCGGAGACCAGCTCCGGGTGCAGTTTGGGGGAGTGGGGGTAAGGATCGGGCCCCAGGAACTGTGGGTGCAGTTTAGGGAAGGGGCCGTACATCATCATCATGTTCCCGGCCTCCCATACAAGCTTTACGCAGCGTGTCAAGTCACGTGAGCACCGGCGTGTTCATTTTTCAAAAAGTCGGTTTTTTAAGGCTGTTAAAAGTAATGTATTAATTATAGGCAAGTGCATTTGGTGAGGTAATGAATAAGAAAAACACAGATCTGTTTTATTTTCACTTGACTCTCTCAACTCAGAGAAGCCAGACACCTTCCAAAAAGATATATGTGTGAATATATACATATTTATATAACAGGATGTGTGTATGCATATATATAGATATATATATATGCGCACACTCATATGTATGATTATAAAACTCCGTTTCATTCAAGCATATAAAATTTTTTCCTTCAGTAAACGTTTCCTGAACCTTTCCACAAGTCTTTACATGTGCACTGAAAATTGTAAGGAACATGGATTTCCTTATTGAATTTGGAACAGTTGTTCAGTAAAAGTAGGGCCTTTTTTTAATTTAATTTTTTTCCTAAAAACACACATTTGGTTCCTTTTAAGTAACTTGATCTTTTGGAGAGCTTCTTGTATGAAACCAGCCAAATAACAAAGACACGCGTTATAAAAGGATGAATAAGATTATGCTGGTAGTGTGCACGCTGAAGGACGTGTCCCATGATTGCTGCTGTGGGCTGTGGTCCGTTGTTGTGAGTGGAAAAAATGACTCAGCAAGAAACAATGAATTTATAATCAAACATAGTCGTACTTTGGTTTTCTGTATTTTTAGAGTGTGTATGACCAGGTTTTGAAAGGTTTTTTTTCAGGCGGGGAATTAGCTCAAATGGTAGAGCGCTCGCTTAGCATGCGAGAGGTAGCGGGATCGATGCCCGCATTCTCCAGTGTTTTCAGTGTGTATGTCACGACAAACCACACCGCAGCGTTTAATTTTCCTATGTGCACCTAATTTTTCTTGTATTACGTATAATTTCAGAAACCTAAAATAACTGTAAATTTTTTAAAAAAGCATATTGATTTAAATATTTCATTTTTAAATTTCAAAATCACATGTTTGTTCTTTTGCATAGAGGAAGTAAAACTATAATCTTTGTGTGAAAGAATCAAATTTGCTCACATCTTAATGCAATAAGAAATGACATGTAAAATTTTTTGATAAAAGTAAATGAGGAATTTTTTGATTTGTCCTTAAGTATTTTGTTAATTATTTAATTCATTAGTTAACTTTACATTTGATATTATAGTTTAGCGTGTAGTGAACAAAATTTTGTATTCATGCTCTGAGTAAGACTCATTGTTTCTGCTCTATTTTGGTTGTATAGGCTGTTCATTAGAAAGAATGGGCTAGAACATTCCATAGTTCTTTTGCATCTGATAGCAAGATTGTGCCTTTTGCTTGTAAATTTTCACATCTCTGAAATATCTTGGAAATTTTCTCTCTAAATCTATGCTTGCACATTTTAAGGCTTCGTGAGGGTATTTTTTTGTTGTTCGTTTAGTGGTTTGTTGTTTTGTTTTGTTTTAAATTCTGATTTTATTTTCTTACTTGCTCATTCAGATATTTAATTGCTTGTAGTTCCAGTTTGAGATAGCATGAGGAAATGAGCAGAATGTGCTTCTTACACATACAGTGAATTTGTGCAATTAGGAACTTGGGAGTGCACATATTAAACAGAAATGAGAAACAAAAGTTATTAATTAGGCTTCATGTTAAGGGAGGAGGAGAAACCTTGCAGCATGGATTTACAAGCAGCACCTGTGAAGAAAGTAAGGGACATCTTCCTGTGACCATGACAAGAAAGGAATTAACTTCTAAATGGAATGGGATAGAAATTGCATTTGCTTATTTCTCTTGTATTCTCCAAGTACTGGAGAGAAAAGAGGAATTTTGACTGTAAGGCTGCTTGATGCCTCTTAAAATGAAGTCTAATGGAGAGAAAAGTAATATGGTCTTGTCATGAGTCCCTTATGGACTCAGGCAATAATTTAAATGTCTGTTTGCTTGGAATGAGACTCTTTAGTAGTCTTCTGTGGGATTATTATTGCCTCTGTGTTTTCTATGTTTCTGTTACTGCGTAATAACTGACACTTTCTGTGCTTTTAAAGGGAATGAGTTATATTGCTCTTCTTGACGGATCAAATGCAAGTTGTGCACTGATGGAATGAGGGAATTTGGTGGGGCTCTGTTCAGGTGCAGTCTGCAATCACTTGAAAACCTGAAAGCACTCAGTACTAATGACTTTTCATTACATTTATGCCCACCTTCCTACATTGGGGCACTTCTGTCTATTAGGGCTTCTAAACACTGGACAAGCTTACTTCTAATTCTTTTGGCGTAAATATAAATAGAAGTAAGAGGCTTTTGCTCATCCCAAGTGGTGTTTTATGTCCTTGTTTTTTAGGTGAACTATCCTGTGAAGAATTTATAGGATTGAGAGACACAAGGGTCCTGGCTCTCAAAAGAACTACTACCTGTGGAAATATACTACATATTAATGGGTAAGTAGTTCCCAGAGCCCCATCTCAAAGGAGTGACCACTCTGGGTCTGTCTGTGCTTTCCGAGTCAGACATTGCATAGAGATATTCTGTGTAAAGAACCATGAGGGAATTCAGTTTTATTTGATTTTTTTATTATTCTTACTACTATTACCCCTCAGACTTTACACTACAGTCCCCTTTAATATCATGCTTAAATCAGTTACACAAGGTAGTTATTAATTCTGAAGAATAATTTCTACTTCATTCTGAAGAATAATTTGTTTGTATTAAACTTGCTGGAAGATACTGCTATGTCTTTGTTTGTTGAAGTCTGCAAATAAAAAATAATTATTCCTTAAGTGTCTTTTATGAATACCTTGTTGCAAATATTGCTTAGAAAATCTTTCAGGCTGAGATGGATCTTGGGGACCATCATATGGCAACTCTGGAGACAGTGTTGTACAACATGAGGGCCATCTGTAGAATCTGCACTCAAAAATATCAACTCTGTGAAACTCTTCTTTTAAATAAAATTATTTCATAATATGATTGTCGAATATCTATTTTCTGAGCTGAGAACACTGCAGTTCTGATTTCGGCCCTTGAAATTGAAACGTCATTCTGAGGAGCTAACTGTAATTCGCACCTCTTTGTTTCTTCTGGCATTTCTGTGGCTTTTAAATATTTTATCTGCATTCTTTTCTGCCTTTGGCACTTCTTAATTTTTTTCTTCTCTCCAAAGATCCTTCTGAATCTAAGTGTCTTGTTTGAAGCCAAGCTGAAAAAGAAAAAAAAAATTAAGTGAAGTTTCCTTATTAAGTAACTTCCTTACTACTGGAGGTTGCGCTGCGGGCTGAGCGGGGTGGCAGGGTAAGGATGCAGCCACAGGAATTTGCTTCCCAGGTGTAACAGCCATTAGCCCGCACAGGAACAGACATAGCCTGGAGAGGGGTTGGCGAGAAGGACACCAAGGGAGGAGAGCACGGCCGGGAAAAATACTGCCGAGAGAAGAGACCCAGGCCGGCTCCCGGGACGGGGGCGCGCCTCGGTTACCGGCCCCGCCCCCGGCCCCGCCCTGCCCCGCGCGCTCCAGGGATGCGCCTCGTCCTTCCTGGCGGGAAGTGACGGAGCCGCTCCGAGGGGAAGTGACGCGCGTGGCGTGCGGGCCCGGAGCGGTTGGGGGGGGCTCGGACAAGATGGCCGGATCCACAGGTCTGTGAGGGGGGGCTCGGTGGGCCCGGGAGAGAGGCTCGTGCTGGGGAGGCGCCCCCGCAAGGGCCCGGGGCGGGTCTCCTTTCTCCGGGATGGGGGGGCGAGCTGCCTCCGGTGGGAGAGACCCCAGTGGGGAGGAGTTGGCTTCTGACAGGGGGGGAAAGGGAAGCTGCAGGGGCGCCGGGACAGGTTATCACAGAATCCCAGGTTCACTTAGGTTGGAAGAGACCTCTGAGATCATCGAGTCCAACCTATGGCCGAACACCACCTTGGTCAATTAGAGCACAGCACCGAGTGCCACGTCCAGTCTTTCCTGAAGTACCTCCAGGGACGGTGACTCCACCACCTCTCTGGGCAGCACCTTCCAATGTCTAATGTGAAGAAATTCCTCCTAATTCACTTATGCTTCAGCCCCGATCCCTTCCGTCCGTGGGGCAGCAGCATCTTTGTGAGAGCCCGGCCCGGGGGTGCGTGGTGGGAAACAGGGCTCCGAGTGTCGGGGAAGGGAAGGATTGGCCTGCCAGGAGGCAGAATGGATGGATAGGTGTACGTGAGGAAGGGAGAAGATGTTGTTAGTCTGGTAAAAATGCTGCAGGAAAGAAAGATTTGTACTGAAGATTTGTCCCAGTATACCACTGGGTGAACAGAGAAGGTGTGGTATAGTGGTATCTAAAATAAAGGATTGTCTGTGTCCCCTTTTTATTTGGGAGAGAAAGGCTTTGGCCTGTGTTGTATTTTGGGACAAAGGTACTTCACGTTGGTGGTGACTGTAGTGTAGTGGGAAGGAGTGGAGCTCTCTTCCCTGTGGCATCCATTGGAGCCAGCGGGTCTCTCTCATAGGCAAATTTAAGGGCAAAGAGCTGCCGGTCATCCCAGGAAGCCCATGTCAGTAACCAGCACACCAGGTGTGGAGCATTGGTGTGGCAGAACATTGAGGAAAGTGGTGGCAAAGAAAGGGACAAGAATATTGCTTCACATGCTGAACTTAGAAGCACAGTTAGACTGTCTCAGTTTCATTTCATGAGAGGCTTGAAATACACAAAGACCTTTCCCCAAGTGGTAAAACCTGAAATATTCAGGGGCTTGTTTCCTCTTCTCTCACCTCTGGGACTATGTAAGTGGGATTGATGGACCTCAGGGTAGGGGAATGTATTGACTTCAGCAGCTAGTCTAGGTGAATGTTGGCCACTAATTTATTTCTGCTGCCAATCCACTGGATCATTGGGGTATTGGGACTATAACAAAATATAAGAAACATCTGTACATTTAAACTGGTCTTGGTACCTTGCTGTTGATTCTGTGAAGAGAGCTTGGGCAGGTTTTGGGGGATTTTTTTGGAGGAAGGAGAGTCATCTCCAGTTGGTAATATGTTTGGGGATGTGGGGTTTCCAGAGTGAGATTTAATAAAGTTGCAACAAGCTGGGTTGTGAAGTAGCTTTTGCAACTGTGTGGAAGAGCAGTCCAAAAAGGTAGCTATTTCCTATTATAAACTCAGCTAAAATGGATATATTTAGAGAAACCCAAGTATTTACTCATCTGGGAATTACTACATCTTTTTTTGTTAGAATTCTTTTTCTTCTTTTTCCTGTTGTCTAAATTTAAAAGGGTTTTATTATAGAGCATCACTGAAACACTTCAGCTTATGTCTAGCCTCTCGTTGGAGATTTCCTGTAATACACTAGGAAGCAAAGTTGGTTTAGGTCGTGTATTGTGTACTGGAATTTGGCATTCAACCTGGCTAGTGTAGAATATCAGTTACTAAAAATTTTTGTAGTGAAAAAAGCTATTTTCTTCCTACTGCAACTTTATAAGAATAAATATTTTTGAATTTTGATGGTTTCACTTCCATAAGTGTTCTTTGCAGTCTTACAAGAGTTATTTTAAAATCTCTTATATACAGCTACTCAGGGGTGTTGTTTTTGACTCAGAAATACAGCCACACTTAAAGTTCATAAAAAGCAGGAGATGTAGGAAACTTTAAATACTGTGTGACTCCTCCAAACAACGTAAATGGCCAGTACTGCCTGTACGCCTTGTTGAACAGATTAAATTAAACTTGTTGTAGTAAAATGCAGCAAGCAGGCTGAATCATGCACAAAACTGCTGGGAAAATTAGTCAGGCTTTCTAAAACAACATATTCTTGTGGAGAAAATACCATGACTTTTTATTGGTACGCACATGGTGTGGGGGATGGGGGATGTTTGTTTTGTCCTTTCCACATAGTATGCAAAAATTCAGACTTCACCCAGAACTGCTCTTGCCAGGAAGCTGTGTTATAATAATTTGTGGAGGAGGGAAGGGAATGGTTTGCTATAGACTTAACTTTGTTATAGATTTAAGATTTAGATTTACCTAGCTCTATGACTTTCATTTGCACTTGCTATAAAGCTCATAATTATTTATTTCAAAGAAAAAAAAAATGATTGCATGAAGTCCAGGAATGAAATTCTAGCCCCAAGGAAGTCAACAGCAAAACTTCTACTGAGATCAACTCTCTTATCCCAGAAATTCCTTTCCTGGACTTAATAATTCTATGAGCAATCATGTAACAAATGATGTGCGTTTAACAGCAAAGACTTTGGTTTGAAAACAGCTGTTCTTTAATGTGTGTCTAAGAAATTGTATATGTCAGCGTTACATTGCTGTTTAATAAGTATTTTACCTGCTTGCTAAAATCACCTATAATGAGTAAATTTTAGTATCTGTATTTTAATGCATGTGCTAGAAATGGATATTTGGAAGCTGCAGTTTGATCTGATATTGCAACTCCTTCTGCTTGAAGCTTGATCTAGGTTATTTGTATGGCTACTGCTGGAGGTCTGAGGTTAAACAAGTAATTTTTTTAGCAAAGAGAGCAGTTATATGTAATACATAATCATCCAGTTCCATATTGCTTAGCTGGAGATTCATTCTGTTAATCTGTTTGAAAATACATAGTAGAAGATGTAAATAAACACAGTTTCAAGTTAAAAGACATAATTCACTAAGGCATACTATTTAAACATCTCTTGTGTATCTCAAGAGAAAGAAGCAGATAAAAACCATCATTATAAGGAGTTAATTCAGGAGTTAATTTCTGCATTTTGATAGTTTCGGTTTCACTTAATATTACCTTATATATAAGGTTATACATATCAATATATATATATATCTAAAATATGAATGTTCCCTAAAGGCAGTGATGATGTCACTAAGTGGTTAGAATTTATATGGGAAAATAGGAGAATTAAGGCAGCAGTGTGAAACATGGGGCTGTAACTATGGGCTGCTAATGCTTTTGCCTCCTTCAACTGAGGGCTTCAGTAGCTTGGGGGAGGGTGGATAAGGCTGAGTTAATGAAAATTCCCCTTGGTTTGCTGAAACTGAGTGGTCAGGGAAGAGAAATTGACTGATCTACAGTCAAAGGTATATGAGATTCCTGATTTACTTCTAGTATGTAGTCTTGAGCAACCTTTTTTGAAAGTGTGTTTGAAGGTACATGGCTAGATCCCTGTGAAATATTTTTTTCTGTAAAATCCATACTTTTAATTTCCAATTATTCTACTCTATAAGGAAACGGCTTCATTGTGTAACCTGAGCTGCTCACACAACAATGTCCTTCCCTCTGATTTTATAGATGATTGATTCTCTGAGTAGAAATGGCACAATGCACCTCAGTGACTTATTTTCATAACTTTGTTTTTTACTTCTTTTTGCCAACATTTGGTGGTTGTGGAAGCAGTTCTAAGCATGCATGACTACAGTATAAGGAAGCTGGTGTTAAAAGTGAAAGGCTGGAAGTTGTCTTGAGTATGTTCTAGACTCCCTGAGCTGTGAAGTAAGGACTGAGTGTGCCATTCCTAATGGTTGGGACTTTTGTTGTTGGTGGTGGTTTTGGTTTATTTTGCTTTGAAAGTTGGATTTTTTTCTTTCTCTCTTAAAATCTTCAATTACAAGATAGAGTATTATGTGAGATATTTTGCAATACTTTCTCTTAAGTGCCTTGAATCTCTTTCCTTCTTTATTCCAAATCAAGATGTCTGTCTGTCCTGTGCTTAGCTGTAGGGTAAAGATTTATACCCTATGTGGGAGACATCTGTGTTAAGAGCCATTCAGAGGAGTAATAGGAGGATATATTCATAAGTGGGATGTAGAAGCAATGATTTAAAGATCATCTTTTCCATGTAGGAGATGTGATATAATTGAAACTTTGTGTCTAGAAAACTCTGCACAGGTAGGCTTCTCTTTTCCTCTGACCTGTTGAGTGTTCGTTTCCTTCCTCTTTTTTCTCCTTGTTGAGGAAATAGTTGTCTGTTTTCTATCCACTGTGTTTTACCTTGAAGGATGTACTAGTCCCTCTTTTATTTTCTCTTTTATGCCTCCACCATATTATTCATTTATCCAGAACTGGTCCAAGAAGTCAGTTTAAAAGCTTTTTGGGATTTTACAGTTCTCAAAGTTTGTTCTGTGGGTTTACGTGTTAGCTCTTTAAGCACAGACTTCTTGAAGCTGCAAGTAATCAAACAAAACAAAGGAAGTAAAATACTGTGTTCCATGAGGCAGCAAGTACTCTGTGTGGAGCAGTTTTCCATCCTGTCCTATGCACAAGGAATTGGAACTGTGATTGTTCTGCCTGCTTAAAAACATCTTGAAAAAACCACAAATAATTTTGGCTGGATTGAGACAAATTTAGATTATGAATGACTTTTAAACTATGTATAGATCATCAGTTCTTTCCAACTTTGGGGCAGATATAAGAAAGATACTCTGTTTCTTCTCAGAGCTTTGCCTGTATCATTTTCCCGTTTTTGTTCCTCGTGTTTTATAACTCTGTCTTTAAATACAAACCTACTTATGTCTTTCTGCCACAATAGCTGTATAAGAGTGTTCTTGCAGCAAAGCAACTTACCTCTGCAATAAAAAAGTGGCCTACTTTGTAATCTTCTGTTTGTTTAAGAGCTTGTTTGAAATTCAGGGATGTATCAGACATAGTATTGAAGCCCATTATCTAAACTATTCTGTACAATCCTGGAAAATTTCAGCCTGGATAAAGGTACACAGAGTTTCAGGAAGATATGCCTTTCATGATTTGGAGGCAGATGGTCCATGCTATAAACCTAAGCATGCACGAGAAGGCTTTTCATGTAAGAATTAGATTTCCAAGTTTTATGAGTACTTGGTGGAATTGAATTACATATGTATTTGTTAGTGTTTGTGTTTTGCCTTATGGAAGAATTTTCCAGAGACAGTGTCAAATATATGCTGTGAAACTGTTCAGCTTCTTTTAGTTAAGACCTTTTCTCTCTCTTGCCTCTACTCCTTTTTATCTACTATTATCTCTTCTATTTGTTACCTTTTATTATTATCTGCACTATTCACTCTTTATATCTACACTATAGCTCACATTTCATCTTGACTGAAACCTAATGTAAAGTACTACATCAGCTTCAGCTGCTCCTGTTAGGTTTTGTTGCCTTGTTGTCTCAGTTATCCTGTGGGAACCTCAGCACAGACCATGGAAAGACAAGAAAGTGCTGTGGGGAAAGCGTTCAAAGTAGCCTTGATTTAAGTATTTGGAAGGGTTTTGCTATATGCTGTCCTCCTCAAAGAATGTTTTTCTTTGTATTTGTCATTTGGAATACACTAACAAGATATAATTCAAGCAATATTTTGAATTGAATCAGTGCAGAAACTTACAACTGTGAAGCTGTCAGACTGATTCTGAATAACATGAGCTTCTGGTTTACAGCCTTTTCAAAAATGTGTGATGATTTAAGTCTGTGACTCTAAACCATTTCTAGTTAGCATTTTGGAAAGAGTGGAATATTCAACACTTAGAACTTAAGAGCTCTACAGTCTTTATTTCAGAAGGATGAGGTGCTTCACCTAGATTTTAAGAATAGTCAGAAAAATTATAGATTCAGTGTGCTCTTTTCAGTATGCTTTAGACTTATTTAACAGCATAAAGGAAATAAGATCACCTCCTTCCATTGTATTTGTGACTGTTCATAAACTGGATAGTTAAGTGTGTTTGCAATTTGCTTGAATAAATCAAAACATTTTGCCCAATACATATAAAAGGAATGTCCTTTATTCAGTATATTTGCAGTAAAATGTTTTATTCATATCCAGTTTTATTCATAGAACTTTTCCAGAGAAGGAATTGTACATTTTCTTTCTTCACACAAATCGTATGTGTAATCAGGTAAATATTAAATAATCTCAACTTTTTAATACCACAGCATGTAGAAAATAGCGGGCTGAAGTATGACCCACAAAAATAATGTAGGAAAATAATTTAATGATAGTTCTTTTTATTAAATATGTGGTGATTGTTGCATTTTCTGATTATATCCATAAGTGTATGCTTACATGTATAACTGAAAGAATAACATTATTTGTTTTACATGGATAAAGAAAGGATCTTTATGTTTTGGACTGTGGATAGGTGCTGAGTCATGTTGGCAAGGACCTTCATGCAAATGTTAGAACAACTGTTTGCTAATCAATGACTTGTAACCCGTTTAAGACAGCTTTACAGCTTTGCTAGACTAAATCCTTGATGCTACTCATGTTATCTGGGTCACACATTGTATTCTTAACTTTTAAAGCAGACCCTGGAAAAGCTGTTTCATGAGGAGATATTGGACTTGCTGGATTCCTGTAGTCTCCTGTTCCTCCTGTCCCTTTTTCTGGGGAAAAAAAGTTTCTGTCATTGTAATTTAAAAGGAAACTTAAAAAGTATGTGTTTCAAATAATTTTTTGTTTCTACCAACACAAAGTCAGGCTTAAAAATGAAACTTTCAAAAATGAGCCATTTTAACTTTCATTGATTTTTTTTCTGCTGTTATTTAGCTTTGTGCTTTTAATAATGGGGTAATTTCTACTAAACGAGTTTGGGGGTTAGTTTTTAACTTCTGAGGATGGAAACTGGAAAGATTTCTTTGCCTGGTAAAATCTCAATTCCTTAGACTATTAAATCACAATTAATACTGCTGGTGGTTTCTGAAGTGACAGATATCTTTTTTAACTCCTGTTTGCTGGCTTCCTGCCTTACGTTATTTCATACAAAATTGAAATATCAATTCTCAATTTGTTAAGCATCACAGCGTGTCACTTTTCATTATCTATCATTTCATACACTAAAGCATATGGGAAAGTGGTTGAATTATTTATTATTTCGTGTGTTTCGTTCAGTGGTTGTCTATAAAGAGTTAAGTTTTAAACCTGTAGTCGGCTTGTGCATTTCCACCCTTCACAGAAACAATGTTAGTTGATAAGTTATTTAGTGACTTAACTGTTTAGTACTTGTATGGTTTTTCTTATAGTGTGAGGCATCACTGGTCATGCAGTGTCTGAGTTAGCAGTGGACTTATTTATAACAAAAAATTGCCCTTAGATATAATGTAGATTGATAAAGAAATGCCACTAATATTAATGCAAATTTGTAAAATTACTTTTAAGTAATTCACATGAGTTTTCTTCTGGGATTGCAGTCTAGTTTAGTGGGTTTTATACTGTAGTTTTTTGTTGTTGTGGTAACTTTTAAAAAAAGTTTGTTTGGATGAGGTATTTTAATTACTTAAGACATTTGTGGGAATTTCTGAAGGTTGGGGTTTTTTTTCTTTATTTTTTCCCCTCTTTGTTTTTGCTAAGAGCTTGCTTATGCCTTCTCTATAATGTAGTCTTACCAGCATTTGTAGTGAAGTAAGCTTCTTCATTAGAGTG
Source organism: Toxostoma redivivum (assembly GCA_013397375.1). Taxonomy (NCBI): domain Eukaryota; kingdom Metazoa; phylum Chordata; class Aves; order Passeriformes; family Mimidae; genus Toxostoma; species Toxostoma redivivum. The sequence goes on from VXBI01005372.1 coordinate 1,274,052, forward strand.
GTTTTTATGAGCACCATTAGTCATTCCATGACAGCAGTAGTACTCAGATGATCCTGTTTTCATGAATTGTAAAGACAGGGCAGTTATGCTGCATTCTTGCTAACAAAGCTGAGTTTAGCTGGAGTTGCTCTCAGGTCTGGACTATATTCTGTGTGTGCATATGTTCAATCTTGGCTACTCTGTGCTTCTCACTGATGTGCATATGATGTCGCTTGCTCTTATTTACTCTTGTACCTCATACAACTTTAGGATGTGTAGGATATTGTTTATCCATAAAGAATCAGAGGGGTGGAGAGGGCATTTGGGAGTTGGGCTGCAGGAGTTTCAGAATGGAGGTTTTCAGTGAGGTATGAACTTTGGTAAGGAGAGTTGGTGGATAATGGGAAAAACCTGATGGAATTTTTTGAGAGATTGACTCCTCCATGGGTGCTACTCAGAGGTTGTAGCAGCTCTGATGAATCAGGTAGTTAGTTAATGGCAGCTGCACCTCCATCTGTTGCTCCCATGAAAAAGGTGCATAAGGGGAAAGGAGTGGCAGTGGGGAAGCAGGAAAAGAGAGGAGAGGCCATGAACATGGTTAGAAATTAATAAAAACTAAACAGACATTATGTGTTTTCCTGGGGGATACTGACGGGGAGAGTTGTGTGCACAGGGCTGCCTTCAGTAAATAATCCAATGGATTATGTAACAGAATTGGTAGAAATCAAAGTTACTAGAAGGAGTAAACTCACTTCCTTCTGGTTACTGAGGAGGCAAGATCAAAGAAGGGAAGACATAGGTGATGCCTTGCTAAGGTAGCTACTTGTTTTGCTTGTAATTTCTCACAATTTAAAACATAATTAATAAAACCTCAAATTGTACCAACTTTTCCCTAAGAAGTTTTGTATTTGGAATGTGCACTCTGCTGGAGAAATCAAGTTTGAGGTCTCATCATTCGTAGTGTGAAACCATCAGCAACTGATACATATTGGTGTTGCTTTTGCAGTTTTGATATGCTGAGATCTCTTACTCCAGCATCAAGATTTGTGGTTTAAACCATTTTAACGTGTTTGTAAATCAGTATGTGTCTGCCAATCCAGCGACTAATTGTCTAGAAATTAATTTCTTCTCACCCCAGTCAAACTAAAGCTAGCACTGAAAATTTCATTCTGTGTAAAATTTTTCATTTTCAATTATTATCACCAGTAGATAGTTGAACATGTCTTAATGTTTTGAGTATGCATATGAAATAGAAAGCCAGGTGAAAAAAAACCCTGCTTCTGTAAATCTATGTTGTCTTTATTTTTTGGGTTTTTTTAAATTAGTGTTAGTGCCCTGCCCCAAAGAAATAAATACCTCTATAACTGTCCAGCCCTTTTCCCCTCCACCAAAATCTGAATGCTGAGATGCAGTAAATGACTGAGACTTCTGCTGTATTAACAGTTTCTTATTAGCTACCTTCTTAATTAAACCATATTTACAATGTTGATGGTTATGGCTGGACTCAAATGTAAAGGAAATTCCTATGAAAGTTATTTTCATGCAGCCTAACTTAAGTTCTGGACTGCTCCTATTAAGATACTGGCAAATGTAGGATTTCACTTAGGTGAAATAAATAGAAAATTTCACCAATATAATTCTGAAAACAAATATTACTTTACTTAGCTTTAACCAAAAATTAGGTTTTAAGATAAAGAGTTACAGCTTTCACCCTGCTGTGGCTCTTTATTGGCTCATGCTGAGAAATGTTCCTCAGCAAGTGACATATCTTTATATGAAAAAAACAAAACCCAAAACCTGATGAAATGCATACTTCAGTGTGGTGCCAAGAATTGCACCTCTTGAAGTCTTCCAACCTGTGTGCTTTCAACGCAGTTAATTTCAAATATTATAAAAGGGAAAGAGGTTTACCAGTTCCAGGGCTCCTACATAGTGTTTTATATAAATATATGCAAATACATATACACATATATATATAGTTTTATTTCTGCAAAGAAGTGCAATAACCCATTGAGTTCTTACCACTTCATACCTGTTCAGTATTGTAGCAAAACTAGCTCTGATTTAAAGTGAATAAATGGCCATTTGCTCTATAGTAGTAATTGGTGTACATCTGCTTACTTGAGCTGTGGAGTCTTACCTTCTACTCATCTCTTATTAATTCTTCAAGGTAGTTGTCTTGTTTCTTTCTTTTGGAATGAATAATTTCTTCCTGTGTGGAAATGAGAATTTTTATCTGATTTTTCTTCCTCTTCAATTCCTAGAAAATTTCCACAGGTAAGCATAGTTAGATCTGCAAAATCATTAAGACTAACCTAAAGTGGTATTACTCACAGCTCTGTGAGGTGCAGACTTGATTAGTACCTTATTCCTCACCCTGATCAATGTGCGTGGGCCACCTATGGCTGCTAAATACTTTGGTTTCACCATTTAAGTTAACATAGTATAGGACTTACCCAATTTAAACTCAAAACTGTCAATACAGAATATTCTGTTGCTCAACATACTTGCTGGAGGAAAGAGAAAAATAGCATAGAGTAAATGCAACTACTTATGAATATGGCTGATATAAAGAATTGTGAATTTGAGTTTTACTGAAATATGTTGAAACTCCTGGAAAGTAGTTGGAAATGTCAGCTTACCTCAAATAAGAATCATGTTGTCTTGGTTATTGGGAACAGTGATTTTACTGTGTGTGTAGTAACATACTTGATTTTAAAACAAGAGCTACAAGAATAACAAAGTCCATTATTGAATTACTGCATTCCACTACTAATGCCAGCAATGGAGTTCTATTGTAGACAGAACTGTCATGTCCAGCTTGGTTGTTGTAGTAACTAGGCAAATTACTAGAAATATTTCGGGGTTTTGGAGCCTGGTAACTGTGGTCGACCTCAGATAATGCAATATCATTACAGTACACCTGGTAATGCTTCCTCATAGTAGGTTCCTGATAGTAAGGCGTTTCTTATGTGTATTTTCAGAGTATTTATTTTAAAGAGTATCTGATGTCAGCAGGGTAACTAGCAAACAAGAATGCTCATGAAGTTTACAAAAAGCTTTTTTCCAGAGGAATATCTTCTGCAGCCAGAATAGAATATCTTAGTATTTCACATGCCCTGTCCCTCTTTCCTCTTTGTCCTTAATTTGTTTGTGTGTTTTGTTTTTAATATATTGGCCATTTCAAGGCCTGTTTAAGGCTTTGGTTATTTTATGTTCTTTTTGTGGGTGTGTGGACTGTGTTGTTAGTACAGCGTTTCAGGTTTTTACTTCATTTTGTCCCGAGCAAGATGAATTGTTCAGGGACTGAAAGGAGCAAGTTGTTTTCTCTGTGTTTCTCTTTGTATCTTTTTTCTTCCTCTCCCTGCCGCAGGAGAAATTGTATTACGGCTTGAAATTTGCAAGACTGACGTCCTTCCCCCCTTTCCCTGTCCTTAGGAAATACGTACTTTGCTCCAAGCCTGAAGCTGATAAATGGGGTTTGAGAGGTTCTTCTCTTTGTTACCAAGCTGAACATACTTTTCAATTTCTGTTTTGCTGGAAGTCAGTGGGCAAGAGCTAACTCATATATTCAGAATTGTTCATACTACAGACTCCCTGACATAGCTATCTCAATCAGGAAGAATAGCATCCCTGACAGTGTCTGACTATGTTAATATAGGAGTTTTTGATTTAACTTGTTACTGAGTGCATATTAGGATTTATTTCTAGAGCTGCCTTTTGGAGTGTTGGTAGTATGGGGTGTGCTGATTTAGCTGTGGTAAAATGGTCCTGATCCTCATGTAATTTTCAGGAGTGATTGAAGTCAAGAACTGAGGGAGATTTTAAGAGAAACCTAATGTTGGTATGGATATTGTTATGCACAATTATTCTAAAAACCATAGTTTTGGATCTAACAGAAAACTTCACACTTTAGGCTCTGAGCCAATCTGATAAAAATGTGGGCTATGGTTCGCTTATGTAACCTGCAGGGACAAGAGCAGAGTGTAGGTTATCCCACTCTTGCCTGTTACACAGCAAAGAATCATTTGATGTGTGGAGGAGCTAGGAGTGCCGACTGTAATTGCAGGAGTGTGTCTGTGAATTGTTTAAAAATGCGATCTAATGTATCCAGTGAGCTCTGTCAAATCTGACCTAAGTGCACATAAGTGTGATTGTGTGTTCTCTTTTAATGCTGCTGATTAAAGCACTGTATCACTGAGTGATTAGACATTACCAACTGTTGAACTCTAACAAGAACTGGTCCATCCAGGCAATTCTCATTTGTTACTCTAGTAAAAGTTGTTGGTGCTACTAATGCACACTGAAGATTCCTTTTTATATTCTTTCCTGATTTTTATTTTTCTCAGGTTATACAGATTCTGGATAAAAGCATAGCTATAACTTTTTTTGTGGTAGTGTGTTTTTTATTTCTGTTAGTGATTTAGAATGAAATGTCTGAGGTAGCTCCATATATATGAAAGTAGACCCTCATGCTTAAATTGTGAGCTTTGTTTACTGAGTCTTCTTTAATTCTCTTCTAGTTCCAGGGTGTTAAATTCACCGATAATTTCATGGATTTCTGTAGTCCAGTTTCTTGATTAAATTTTTAAATTAAAAACTATTGGTATATGTAGGCATGAATGATGTTTTGTTTGTTTGTTTAAGTGAAATATATTTAGTTCATCTGTTTGTTAGAATTTGGTAGAAATTGTTTGGCAGTTCCTGTGACAGTTTTTGGGCAGGAGTGTCAGAAGGGTATTTGTCAATAAAATCCACAGTGAGGTGATCTTTGCAGATAAAGTGAAGAGAGTTTAGATGGAGAGTGTTGCTTTTGCTCTTTGTTGTCTTAATCTGGATGAACACATCTATGTTTGCACATACAGAGCCTTAGTCCATCGTTGCAAAGAGCTGTGCTGGATGCAGTGTTGTATTGAGCTGTGAATCACAGCCTGATGAGGGGAATTTACCATGCCTATTGCTCTGCCAGTGTTAAAATCGACAGCTTTAATCCCCTTCACTTGGAAGTTCAAGGTTTTAGCTGAGGAGTGCCTGTAACAGAGAGTAAAACCAACCTGCCTGTGTCTGTCTGAAGCTGCTTAGTGGTCGCATCAGCAAGTGGCTTTGGGGAGAACACCTGAGGTCTGGTTGTCAGCTGAAGAATGGTGCTGATTTCTGTAATTTCATACTGCTAGTGAGCTGTACTTTAGAACAGAAAGATGTTGTTTCATTGTCCAAATTCTGTAAATAAAATAATGATTCTTACTCAAATTCAGTCAGGAATATTTCAGTTTTTAGCAAATACTTGATGAATTGCACTGTCTGGGTTACAGATAAAACTGCAAGTTATATGTGCACTATTAACATGCAGTTTAGTGTGTGCCTTCTGAAATAGCAAAAAGAATTGTTTTGCTTTCTATTTGTACTAGGAGCAAACTTAATTTCCGGAAAATCCGTGACTGGACTTCTAGACAGAAGTTCTTGTTTTTTACTGGGAAGATGGCACAATCTTGTACGAGTGTTTAGTTCTTTAAGCTAGGTAAATTTGTAAGGTTTGTAGCACGATCAAAGCAAGCATGTAGAGTGCAATAGTGAGCAGAAGGGCAGGAGTGGATGCTGAAGACAGTAATTAATTCCAGTTAGTTTTGCTGAAAGTTTCTAAGTCTGTAATTATAAGTTATAGTAAGGAGTTGTTTTTTGTTGGGTTGTTTGTTTATTTGTTTTTTGTTTGTTTTTAAAATCCACTGTGTTAATTTTTAAGGTATTCTGTGTCACTTGTCAGAAATCTAGCAATAATATTTTTCTATTAAAATATTCAGTAATTACTTCAATTGAAGTTAGAAGTATTGATGATAAAACATTAATCATATATGCCAGGGACACAGAAGCAGTTTAGTGAGTTTTGCTGTTATTGACAGGGTTTTGTGTGCCTGTGTGTTGGTTTCTTTTCTTGGGGTTATTGTGTACTTTTTTTTTTTTCTTTAACAGAAGGTGTTTTTACTCTTATTTTTAACTTCAGAACAGTGTTTGCTACTTAGTTCTAGCAGTGATAAGAATGTTAGTGTGGGGAGCCTGGCACTTGCTCTCAGATGTTTTTGTCGCTTTTCAGAGTAGATCTAAATTATTTTCTGGAGATGTTACCCGAGTCTTTCACTGCTCCCCTTGGGCAGTTATGAGAACCAGTGAACACAGATAATTTGATGGAAAAAATGTGATGAACACAGGTCAGTTCATCGTAAGGGGTTGCCATTTTCTAGTAACTGTCATCTCCTACAGTTCAATGTGTTGGGTACAATTTTGTAATACAGCTGAGTCAGTGCAGTGGCTTTTTGTCACAAAAAGCTCCTTTATCCTCACACCCGTGGTTTTGCAAAGGAAGGCACTGAGAGACACAGCAGTCAGCTCTGGCATTTGTTGTTCTTTTTTCCTGAGTCAATTCATTTGATTAACTGGTTGGATTTGATTTTTGCCTGAAGGAAAAACAAAAATTTTTTGCTAAATTAGTGTGACAATTTGGCTAATAGAGGAGCCTGGTTAGTGCAAAAGCAACAGAGTTCTGGGAGAGGGCATGGAACATCAGGACAATGAGCAGTTGGGTGATCTCAGCTGTGTTGAAAGGTGAAAGGCACATAATCAGAAAGAAACGTAAATCCTGTTGGGTACCATCTTTTATGTTCTTTTTGAAGAGCTAAGCTGTGACTCAGAAGTTCTGCAGTTGGAGCAGGAGTTCTGAAAAATGGTGGATTTAAGCTACTGGGGAAACCTAAAGTAATGTGTGAATGCTAAAGTACATGGGCTTTGTGGCTGGAGGTTGTTGTGGTTTTTTTTTTAATTATTTCAGACTGCACATACCAATCAGAATCTATTTGGTCGTGTGATGCAAAGTAGAAGTTTATCGTTCTGGTTTGGCAGACTCAACTGTAGAACATGCATGAATGTGGAGTAAAAACTTTGTGGTTGAAGTGTGATTGTCAGTTCTCATCTCTAGTCAGAATTAGATACTGTTACAGTTTTGATTTGTTAATTTAAATACACTTATTTTTCTGTTGTGAGACAGAACCAGGAATAAAAGAGTAAAGCAGGCCTAAAACTTAAAAGGGTAAAAAAACCCAACTTTATTAACTACACAAAGAGAAAGAAAAAAAAGCAAATTTAGAATAAGATCTTCAGACCACTCCTTCTTTGTTTCTCCTAACTTTCATAACAACAAAATAAACATATAAAAAACTACTTTAGTCAGTTTCTAACTTAAATAGTCCTTTTCAGTTTATTTTGGAGAGAGAAGTTTTTTTTTTTGTTAGGTTATAGGGACTTTATTACAAGCCTTCAGTCGGTCACTATCAACTCCCAGAGGGAGTTCTCATAGAGAGAACTTCTCTCTGAGTTTCTTCTTCCCAGGTGAAAGCAGCACAGATACGTAAATGTACAGACTTAATGTTTACCACAAATCAGAATAGAACAAGAGGAATGGGAAAATGTCTTTCAGTGAAGTTTTTAAAAGGCTCTATCAAAAAATTGAGATGTGATCTGCTTCTTGATGTACTCTGCTGGTGCTTTCAGTACATATGCTGGCTATGCTGGTTTGTTAAGCTGTGAGAAAAAGACTGCCAAAATGTGTAATTTTCTGCTCAATTAGCAAGCTGAAGTAGCTCATTATGGGCTCAGATGAGTGGCAATACCAAGGCAGGACAGAAGGTGAGGCCATACATGAATGACTTAATTTCCTTCCACTGTCCTGGTACTATATCCATAATGCTTTTCTCTGGGAATTTGGAGAACTTGGAGACAATAGTTTCTGCAATTTTTAGAAGCCTCTCCCTCGTTTGTGTTACTAAAAGAGTTTTAAATGCTGTTTAATAGAAGTTATAGTTCTGCAAGATATACTATTTGCAGAGTTGCTAAAAGGTATGTGTATCTATACTGTTCCATATATCTGCATTTATTGTCTGACTAAATAATAATATAGTTTATTAAAACTTTGTTTCTTACATGGAGACTGCTTGGAGTATGGACTAGGGTAATGTAAAACCTGAAATCACAGTGATATGCAAATCTGAATAACTGATACACAAAACAGTTTTCTTTGACCTTCATATTTTTCAAACTTGCTAATAACATCGTGTATATCCAGTCTTAATTTTTAGTTTTATGGAGCACCTGGATTCTTACAGTACAGGAAAGAATCTCTAGTGGAAACAATGGGTAATACTGTAGTTGTAAGAAGTTATAAGAAAAAATAAGTAACTATAAGCAGGTATAAGTAAGTGTAAGTTTTATGGTATTATAATATTGTTACTACATTATTGTGCATATTTTATTTGAAAATAAAAGCATTCCATGATTGCATGCACAGGTGTTAATTACCTTTCTTCCCTCAGTGCTGAAGTACCATTGTAGCTTTGATGCTGTAAAGCATCCAGTTGTTTAATATCTATCAATATCTGTCTTTTTTCATGAATAATAATAATGAAAATTCTGTAATTATAGTTTGGTTAGTGACTATTAGTTGGTGCTCTCTAAAGGCAGTTAAACAGTATTCTGTTGTGAATATGTCTTTATCTCTCTTTAATATTTCAATCAATGCTTCTGTGCATATTTTTTTCTCCTTGGGCAAGTGTGGCAGTATTAATTACTAGAATAAAAAGGACTTGATTTTTAATTTGTTTTCATATATTAGTCTTTTGTTGTTTGTTTTTTTTTTTTTAACAAGTGAAATCGTGAAAATATTTCAGTCTTACAGTTGACATTTATTAGGATAATCTGTGTTAAATTCTTAAATTATGTTTTGGAATAAATTTGCCATATTGATTTTATGTGGATTCTAGTTGATTAGAACTTGACAGACAGTCGATTTTGAAAAGTACTGCATCTGGATAGTATTGTGCTTGGGAAAGAGAATCTGAACAAAGCCATCACAGACTAAAGAGAGCTCTCCTGTTTTCTTTTTTATGGCTTGTATTGGTATTACTTGGTAGTAATTAACTTCCAGTGAAGCAGTTAATGGCTTCAAAGCAATTAGAGTGCTAAATAAATTTGTGCAGGTAATATTTGTTTGACTTGGAAAATATTTTGAGCAGTGTGTAACATATAAAAGCAATGAAGTTTTTTACCTTTTCCTTAATGTGAGCAGTATTAATTACATTATTCCACTTTCTCTAGTTAAAGTACCTCGTAATTTTCGCTTGTTGGAAGAACTTGAAGAAGGGCAGAAGGGAGTAGGTGATGGTACAGTAAGCTGGGGCCTTGAAGATGATGAAGATATGACACTTACAAGATGGACAGGAATGATTATTGGGCCACCAAGGGTAAGTGTGATGAAATAAAATGTTTTAAGTTTTTAGGCAATACAAAGGGCAAAAAAAATGTTAGTGTTCTATAGTATAAAGGAATTAGTTAAAATTCAATGTATGAAATTGTAGAAATAGTGTATAATTCTCACTTTCTGGCATGTAAGTGTTTCAGGCTAGCGTCTCCTTTTTCTGCAGCTGTCTGTAAAAGCCAGTTGTGATTTGAGATCTATTTTACTGAGTTATGAGTATATTATTTCTGTATTTCCACTGTTACTGAACATAAGTGTACACTGATAGTACAATAAACAGGTAACTGTCTGTCCCCATTTTGTTCTATGTGCTTGGTAATTTCAACTTTATAGTAAACTGGCAATATGTTTTTAACTTCCACAAGTTTTATCAAAGTCTTGTGGTATAACAGTGTTAGAATTTCATTTGAATCATACCTAAAGACTAGCAGCTTTTAATTACCTCTAATCCGTCTGACCTTTGAAGTTCTCTAGAATGTAATTTCTACTGATACAACTTGCAAGAGAAGTAATCAGCCACATCAGATGTGAGTGGAGACATCTTTACTTGACTTACTGCACACTTCCTCATAAGTTACAATATGATGGAAAAGATCAGTGTGTAACCAAGACCTTTAAATAACCTTTAATATCTAAGTACCCCTAAGTTAGCACGTCTTTCACTGCTAGAATGAGAACTATCTTGTATGTCCCTTCGTGCTGCAGGGCTTATGGAATGAACTGTCCAAGACAAATCAGAACTCTGCCTCAGTGAAAATAAGGTCTTCCAAAGTAGCAGAGTTCCAGAGACAGATTCAGTGTAATTCAAGTTTCTTTTGGAACTCTGTTGCCACTTGCAGTAGTCTGCTTTGAACACCGGAATGACTTTGCTGAGTTCCTAAGATTTTCGTGCAGTTGAGGGAGGGCAGGTTTAATATATAATCATAGTGACTATATGCTTTGGATATTAGCTTCTGTGGTATCCGTGTTTGAGTATGTTTTGAAGGAAGTTTGTAGTCTAATATGTTGGGATACAAACTTGAAAATTTGACCTAGCTGTCACAGGGTCTCCCTGGCTCTCCAAAAACCCTCCAGAACTGCCTGTGACTGCTTTCTTGTTCAACCTAAGGTAGACTACTATGTGTCTTTGAAAAGAGATTATGATACGTATAAAACTATACTTATAATACTGTTATGTAAGGTCTCATGTGTTTTAAAAAAATAATAAAAGTACTCAACCTGGCTTGGGATACACTTCTAGTCCTGGTCAATTTGTACTTCTGTGATTTTATTTTCTTTATGAAGAAGAATGCATGCAAATAATATATCTTGTGTCATTTCCAGGACATGTAGACTTGCAAGTGGAATGACATGCAATATGTAGTGACTGTAGAAAGTGGAAGCCACCAGCTCCCAAACCAGTGACAGCACCTTGAGAAGAGTTGCTTATCTAGTTTCAGGATCTGTAGAAGATGAGTGTTTTTTTGGAATTGGCTGAGTTAAGTAGATGGTGTAGTTAGGCAAAACATAGAGAAAGTTGCTAATGTAGCCTGTGAAACTCTTCTCATATGTGGCTTCTCTACAGCTGGGCAAAAAAATTGCTTATCAGTTTTTTTCCTTGCCTAATTTGAAAGGTGACCCAACAGCAAGAGAGGAGGGCAAGATTTTTTTTGGATTAACGGAAGCATTTTTCTGACTTTCAGAAAATGGGATTTAAGTTTTTTTGGGAAGTTAGCCAGGGATGCCTGGCTTGCAGTAAAACAATGACTTGATAAATTGAGCAAAATTGAGAAGCTGCCTGGATAGGAATAAGGGAATGAGAATGAGTGCTGTTCTTGGGATTTTCCAGAATTGTGAGCAGAGTTATATACATTTTGGCCTATTTTCACTGTAACTGACAGCTTCCCTCTCTGGGGAAGCAAATTGTTTTGGCTGAATGAATAATGAGAATTTTAGTTACTGTGTTTTCTTGCTGTGGTACCAGTTATGTTAGCTGTAGCAGGACAAGATGACTTTCATATGGCCTTTAGCTTTTAATCATAGAATCAGAATGTTAAGGGTTGGAAGGGACCTTAAAGATCGTCTTGTCCCAGCACCTCCTGCCATGGGCAGGGACACCTCTCACTAGACCAGGTTACTCAAGACCTCATCTAAAATGGCCTTGAACACTGCCAGGGTTGATGCATCCACAACCTCCCTGGGCAGCCTTGTGCAGTGCCTAATTACACTCACAGTAATGGGAAAGAATAATAGAACACCTTTTGTTTTGCATTGTTTCTTTCTGACCCACTTGCTGTTCAGTCTCTGTGCTTGCTCAAAAATTATGGTACACAGTTTTAGGGTGCTTCAGTAGTCCTGTTTTCAATCTGCATTTTAATTAATCATAGACTAGACTGTTGTTTTATAACTTGGCTATGTGGTTGATACTTCTACTTGGAAAGTGACAGCTGACAGATGCAGAACAGGTTAAAGATGCTACTTCTGACAAGTTGAGAGGCATGTTACTGCTTTTTTGTTCACATTGTATCTATCTGTTGTGCCAGTGCAAAGGCGGGTGTAGAAATGGAGTTCATCTTCCTTCTGGAACACAGACACATGTGTATCAGTGACCAGCAAAGCACTGATCCTTGGCATGGCCTACTTGACAAGATTAAAAAAAATAGAACCACATCTAATTCTAATGTGGCTTTCTGAAAGTATACTTGCACTTAGAATTATCTGCTCCATGTTCACTTTGGAATGACATCTGCAAGCTAGTAGTTGCATTACTGTCCAAGCTCATAAATCCTCCAGTAAACCAAGAAATTCTCAACTGCAGAAATTTCAGATATTTTCTGTAATGCTAACTACTTCCAGGGTATGTTTCTTTCCCAGGTTATGTTTTTATTTTGTTTTTGGTTGTATCTTAACTATTGAGTTATTGGCATCTCTGTCTTTCTCCATTTCCAATTTTTTTACAGTGTTAGGTATTTCATTGTAGGGGAAGGTGGTAATTTTCCTAAAGCTAATTGATTTCTCTTTGTCCTGTACTGTGTCACTGTTGTTTTGAAGATGCAGGTAGATAGAAAGGATGAGAGAAAATGTGAATTAAAACCAGAATTGTATTAAAATTTTTGAATGGTGTAGTCAATAAGCAGTGTAATTTATACATAATAATGAAATTCTCAATATAACCAAAACAGTGGAAATCAGTCAGTAATCCAAGACTTTCAGTTAGTACACAATATTAACAAATTTTTGTTTATTTCATATTTGTTAATTGTTATTCCTCTTGCCTTTGCTCTGTTTTAAAAAATTTCTTCATATTTAGCTTTCAGTAAAATGCATTAGTCTGTCTTTTTGCTTTCTAGACAAACTATGAAAACAGAATATACAGTCTGAAAGTAGAGTGTGGACCTAAATACCCAGAAGCACCTCCTACAGTTAGATTTGTAACTAAAATTAATATGAATGGAATAAATAATTCCAATGGAATGGTAAGTTGAAATGGTAAGATCAACCATGTTGTTAATTTATACTAAAAAGATATTTCTGTGAAAATCAGGTGAGGAATATTATGCATGTTGGACAGAGCTTTTGTATTTAATTTGTATAATATAAATACAGATTTAAATTTAATTTTGGTGGCCTACTACTTCAAGTCTTTGTGGCTTACCAATGAGATGAGCATTATTTATAATACTGAGACAGTTGTTTCTTTTAAATAAAAATGAAGGTTTTAGTTTTGAACAGGGAAAGAGTCAGCGTTTAAGCTGTGCGTAGGTATTTCCCTCATAATACTCTTATAAAAGGGGATTAGTTTCGTATTGTAGCAGGAATATTACAAACTCTCTCTGATGTTTCCACTAATTAAAAATGGAGGTTATTCCTAATGAAACTCACTCTGGATGTATTAACTCACCTATAATGAACTGGTGTATTTATACTCTTGTTTCCTTTATACTGGATTTATTAAAATCCAAGGTGATTCTGAACTTCGGTCTTAAGACCTTTTGATATAACTGGTAATCACTTGCATTTTAAAGATCAATTTACAGTAAGTTGCTTTTCATTGATCTTGCAGTTAGGGTGAGATGAGTTCAGACATAAGCTGTTGCAGCAGCTCAAGCAAGTTTGTTACTCTATTCCTCACCAGGTACTTAAATAACTGTGAGCAAGCGAGGTGTCCCTTTGCTCAAAGAGAGGAGGTGTGAGCTGCCTTGCATTTACAGCAGTGTATACATTTACAGCGGTGTATACAGTGCTGATATACGGTGGTGTAAATCAGCAGGAAACACAATCACATTTGTGTATACACTTGTCATTAGTGAAAGCAGAGTAATTGGGTTAAGGTAATACCTAAAGGCATGTTAGCATATTTGGATTTTAAATAATTTGTAAGATTTAAAAGAAAGATGGACTTGCATCAGCAAGGTGCATTAGCATCTTTGGATTTTAAATAATTTGTAAGATTTAAAAGAAAGATGGACTTGCATCAGCAAGGTGCATTAGCATCTTTGGATTTTAAATAATTTGTAAGATTTAAAAGAAAGATGGATTTGCATTTCTGTAATTAACAGTACTGAACTGTGAAGCTCAAGCGTCTCACTGACTGTAGCAGGGGAAGAGGCTCTCAGGGGGTCTTTTGAGCTGTTGTAGGTTGTAGAGTAGTGTTCTGGTTGGTCATCCAAAACTAGTGCACTAATCCTTCAGAATAATCAAAAATTATTCTGAAAATACTTTTATGTAGCTAACAATCTTACTCTACCTGAAGATCTTGTTAAAATTGCTATCTGCAAATTGGCTCACACCCTTAATCACAGCTGTGGCTTGTTGTCTAAGGGTGTGTGTTTATTGAGAAGTTGTGAGAAGCAAAAGCTGCTTATAGTATGTTTGGAAGATGATTTTCATACCTTTTCCTGGTACCATAGGAACATGTATTATTGTGATTCAGTGAAGAAGTATGCTATCATGGCTTCATCGCTACATACCTCAAGGGATAGGTGTTGCTTTCCAGAAGCAGGACCTTAGACTAGTAGAGCCTGAAGGCTCATGTTTACTGAAGCCAGTGAGTTTGAATTTTTGTTTGGAAAAGTCTACACTCACTCAGCTTGCTGAGGAACAGGGTGACTACTGTGACAGGAAATCTGTCTGCTCATTTTGAAAGCACTCAGATTGAGTCATTGCTACAGGAATAATTGATTTTAATAAGTTAACCTTACTTCAAACTATCAATAATTTTTCCCCCGAAAGAGAAACTTGTATATCTTATGAAGGATTTGCTATGCAAATGCATAACTTCTTTTTAAAATGAATTTAAATAGGAATAAAATAGTACTTTTAATGAAAATAGTTTTCATAATTAATGAATTTAAAACATATTTATTATGTAAGTTTTAATGTGCCCATTGTCCCAGTGTCTTGCATTTTATCTTGTCTTTGTGGTCGTTAGAGAAACCATGAAATAAACAGTGGGGGCATGATCAGCATCCTCGGGCAGTTAATATTGCTGCTTCCTGAGAGTTTCTTCATATTTCTTCTAAGCTGTTCTCCCAATTTTTGGTCATCTTTCATTTAATAGATCATAAATGGTTTGCTGCATTCTTTGAATTAATGGCAGGGTTTCATCTGCAGACTTCGTCTACTATCCGTACTTCTGCAGGCACCCTGGGTTTTGACATGTGGCCAGCTTTTGGTCACATTGCTTATAGATATCAGGAAGAAGTTGTGACTTGCCAGAAAGAGACCTGAGACAAATAGCAGCTGAAATTGTTATATTTTAGCAGATTATACTCAGAACATTTGCAGTGTTGTTAAGGTAGGCTTGTGTGCCAGTTAACATCTGTGGAAAAGCAGGGCCCACACTGGAAGTTTTAGAGGGTGATAATTTCTGTTGAGTTAGAGTGTGAGTGGTGGAGGGGAAAGATGGATAAGTGCAGTTACTAGGGATCTCAAACTAGGATTCTCAGACTGCCCTGTGGGCAGTGATTCGCAACTTTGTTGACTTAAAAATCTCTTTACACTTGGTATGAGAAGGGCATGTGTGTAATGAATTTATCAATACTGAACAGGTACAGTTTTATTGACTTTTTGTTTGATTATTCTGTGAGAGAGGAGTTTATAAGTAACTTTTCTGCCAGCAGCATATCTTCAGGAATCACTGTTTGATAAATTTAGTGTAGGAAAGGAGAGAACTAGTTCAGGAATATTTTATCTCAAAAGACTTAAGTGCTCTGAGGCACCCTGTTAAATTGTCTTTCTTATCTGCAAGTTAGTTTTTTATGGGATTTCTCTTTTTAATTTACCTATGGAGCTGCTGTATTTTGTGTACTGAATTAGATTGTTAAGGTCAAAAGAACTAGTCCAAGTACTTGTGTAGAGCTGGACCAAATGCTTTTATGTACTAATGGCATCACTGTTGTAAAACTGTAGATTATCATTCCTAATGCTACAGAATGTTTTCTCTTGGCGATGCCATATTGATAAAACACAGGTTGCATTCTAATGTGCTGTTTGTTTTCCCATTTTCTTTTGAGGTTGTCTGATTTTTGCATTAGATGTGCATTTTGATAGCACTCCTGAGCAGTCTATCTTGCAGGATTTGCAATCGCTTCTGTTCATTTAGATACCATTTACAACTGGAAATACTTGTTTCCTTTTAAATCACTTGGGACTCTCAGCTGTAAATCTGTAAGCTGTCCAGTTACTGTTTTTAGTATGTTTGCTGTAGACATTTGCTATTTGTTGAAGTTACTTGGAACGTTATAAACACTGAATACTTTGCATTATTGTGTAAAATAATTTATTTTTCAACTGTTTAGAAAAAAATTGCATTTTATATATTGCTTCTCTTCCTATTGTTCAAGGTTCTGCAGTGGTGTACACCCCCCAAAAAATAGTCTAAATAAAATAGTCTTCAGATTGCGGTTTTCAGTTTTATTAGCTTTTATGTGACCTTGAGATGTCTCCCTCTGTGTTCCAGGGTGTGCGTTTGAATATTACTTAATGCTTTTGTGTGATTTGAACATAGCTTGTGTCACTCTCTTAAATGTCTTTTAATGTCTTATCATTGTTCTTCATAAAGTGAGTTTATTATGCACTAACTTGGAAATCAATTCTGCAAGACAGAAAACAGAACCTGAGCCAAAGTCTTTCCTGCTGCAAGATGTTATGAAAGAAGTTGGTGACTTGCAGAAAAAGGACTTGAGATAAACAAGCAACAAAAATGTCATGTTGCAGCAGTCTTTAGTCAGAAAACATTCATAGCAATGTTAAAGCAGAGTTTGCAGTCTGTGAGGTTTTTTTGTTGCAAAAAAAGAAAACTAGGAGGAGCTTACTCTTAAGTGATCAGCTCACATGTTCCAGTCTTCGTATAACTGCATCATTTGAACAGCAGTGGTGACTGGCTGCTGTGTGCTGTAATTGAGGCAAACATCCCATTCAGACCTGAGTGAGCCGACAAAAGCAAAATTGAGGAGAAGGAAGATGGTGTGAAAGCAGAATTTCCAGACTGGGGGTAGATGTTCATTTCTGGAGTCCCAGAGCAACTTCCTTTCCAGCCGTTTTGCCTCCTGTCTACCACATTAACCCAAATCCCCCTTTAAAAAGGTAGTAATAGTACAGGAATTACAGTGATGATTTCACTAGTGCTGGCTTTCAAAACCTTTCTGTATTAGCTCATATTTTAAACTGGCATGATGTTGCCACATAATAGAGCTTTTCTTTTGATGCTGTTTTTCTTTTTTATCAAATGTTTCCAATAATTAATAAGTAAACTGACTGCCATTCATTCTGTAGCTTGATGATACACTGTTGTTGGCAACTCTATTGACTTTAAGAGGTTCCCAACTCTGAGCAAACATTGTGTGAAAAGAAATGCTTGCAAGTGTTGAGCTGTAAATAAGGTCAAGGAATTCTGCTTAGGGACTTCTTTCCAAGGTGTGTTTTAAACTGGGTGGGTTCTGTCAGTTCAGTTCAGAAAATATTTCCCCATATATGGTTTACCTGAGCTGATAGGCAGTAGCACTGTTAAAGGAACTAGAGAAGGAACAGAAGTTTCTTGAGATAGTATTGCTGCCCAAGCCAGCATGTTGTTAAACCTTGGCCTCAGTTTCCTCCTACAAAAAGGTTTAGTCTCATCTGGTGTTCTAAAAATAGCTTCTGAAAAGCCTCACTTCAAATAATCTAGAAATAAAACATCTGTGTTAACATTCTTATTTCTGATTCCAGATTTTTTTTTCTTTCAGCTTGCCCTAATTAAGATGGGATAAGAAACTTCTTGATGTTTTATGTTGCCTAAATCATAAAACAGTGCTTTCTAGCACTCTTGTAACCGTGGGTTGCAACTCCACCAAAGGAATCCAGTAGCGTGCAATAGCCCTATTCCTGCCCTAGGGCCTGCTTTGCAGTTGCACGTAGGCCCCTCTGTGTTCTTAAGTTCCTCCATGCAGGGGCTGGGACTTAACCTGCTGCCAGAACAATTCCCAGGATGACTTTCAATTGCTGACTTTCCTATGGAAACCTCCCCGTTATAATATAATTGTGTAAATTGTCCCACAGGTTTTATAAACGCATAGGAGAAGTCCCATGTCCTTTCCTTTCAGTTCATATTCCAGTTGGTAAGTGATGCACAGTAATCTTCACGGCTCCATAAGATGAATTACTGAGAAGGATGCAAAGAACTAAGAAATGTCCAAGCATTGCAAATCAGTTATGTCAGTATTTCAGGACATTTCTTAGTAGTGGCGCTAGATGTACCAGAAGCACCGTGTAATATCAATGTGAAAGAAGTCACTAACAGTACTTGTTGCAAACAAACAATAAGGGAAATGTTCCTTTAGAAAGGTATTTCTTGGACTCTCATGTGGCAGGTTCATTTAAAGAGCTGAGGAACACCCAGGTGCATATATTAGCATAGTGAAGGTGATTACTTGTTTCTTTTTTGGGGGTAATTTGAAAAAACTAAATTTTGCGGGATAGCAGCTCCAGTTTTGCAATGAACAGTTTGCTGATGTCCTCCTCCCATCCTCCTTTCCTTCTCACTAATATAAGTAGCAGTGCAGATGGAAGGGTCCACCTGCATGGATTTTATTGCAGAATCTGTATCTGTGTGTAAGTATATGATTGTTTTTCTTAAAATATTTTAGGAACACAGGGACTTTATGTCACAGAGAAGGTGTCAGGCAGTGCTTAGACCGTTTCTTAGAGCAATTAGGTAGATAACAGTTATTTATGTAGAGATTTTGCGTTCCATCATAAATTAGATTTCTCTCTTCTTTTTCCAGGTGGATGCACGGAGCATACCAGTGTTAGCAAAATGGCAAAATTCATATAGCATTAAAGTTGTACTTCAAGAGCTAAGACGTCTAATGATGTCCAAAGAAAATATGAAGCTTCCACAACCTCCAGAGGGACAAACTTACAATAATTAATTTTAGCTGATTCTCAAACTTCTGTCTTAAAACAACAACCTTCTACTCATGTAATGTCTTGATTAAATCTCACAATGCAAACACCCACACATTAAAGAATTCCAGCTGGTATACATGACCTGGACATTTGTAAGAATATATATAATATATGTATGCCCAATATGTTTTCAGGCACTATGGGAAAAAAAGGCAGCACAATTTTTTTTTTTCTCTTATTGAGGCACTGTCATTTAAGCATAAGCCTGAAATAGCCTATAATTGGAATTCAGGTTTTACAAGATGAAAGCATGACAGAAAGTGTCAGATTGCTGTGGAATAATATATGTTACTGAAAATAATTTCTGGAGAAGGCAAAATATAAATGGCATGCTTTATCCATCTTGCTTAGTAAAAGAGCTGCAGTTAAATTTGTTTTAAGGTAGCAGGTACAGTGAATACCGTTGCTCATCTTGTTTAATTTTGCAAGGGTGTGGGTGCCGACTACTAGTAGTGTCACGAAGTATGTTCAGGATTGTTTTGATACCTGTATTTATAAAATGGGGGGATTAATTTCTGTTAAGCAGCTCCTGTGTTACATGTATTGGACATGGCAAATATTTGTTTACAGTCTTTGTTCTAATAAACCATGCATTTAAGTTTTAGTGAAACAAAGGAAATGTATGGATATGTGATTGAGATTAAAGTTAGTCTTAAAATGTAAATAAAATGTGGAAAGTGTCTGAGGCTGTGCCATTTCTATAATAGTCATGTAATATATGTACATTAACTGGCAGAAATAGTGGAAAGCCAAACATAATATTGCTGCTGGTGTTACGTGCACCTTTTGTTCTTATCACTTTTGTATGCTTCGTTTACTTGAGAGGTCAAGATATTCCATATGTTGCAGGGGAGTAAGTTCTGTCATCTGTAGTATCACTTCTTTAGGCAAACTTGCGCTCTGTGTGTGTGTGTATATAAATATATCTAAAAAAATCCCCAAACACCAAACCAACCCCAAAATAAAAAAATAAACAAAACCCCCTTGCCTACCCATCTTCCCTTTAGTTCCCCTCCAGATTCTTTGAAGAAATGAGCATAACTTTCACTTTGCTTATTTGACCTCTAAGCAGTTTTCAGATCACATTGCTGAGTCTGTCCTACTTATCAGTCCTTTATCTTGCTTTCTTGCATCTTTTCCTCTTTTATGTTACTTGTCTTTTTTTCTTGTCTGTTCCACTTTTGCCTTTTCTGAAACACACAAAAAAGAAACTTCAGGAAACTTTACTAAAAATCACACCTGTGCTACAGTTCATCATATTTCCATCTGCTTAACATGAATCATTTGCTGTGATGCCACTGTGTTTGTAGCTAGAGGCTTTCTGCCTTTCCTGCAGTCCTTAGTCTGTTTTTTCAATGTATTCTGTCTGGTGGGAACACTGGTTTTATTTCTGTTACTAATTCTCATAAGCAAGTTGTTAATGCTGTTCTTTTGGATATTACGCCTTCTTTTCCTGCCCCTCAGCTTGGAGAATGCAAACCTTTATTCATTTTGGTGAGAATATGTAACATTGGGAGTGAGTGAGCTGTTTGCATTCAAAGTTTTATTTAGTGGTTCTTTTGAAAAAGTGGATATAATCAAAAGCCATCAACAGCTAGGTAACTTTCTTTGATAAGCCTTTGCCTGTTTCTGATGTAAACAATGAAAAGCAATAAACTAGGGTTTTTTTTTTTTTGATGGAAAGGTTTGATTGATATTTGTCAATTTATGCTTTTTAGACAAATTGGGCACTTCCAGAATTGGTGGATTTATAGCTGCCAGCTACCTCGTGTCTGTATTTATATAAAATATCATTTGTGATGGTTTGGCTGAAGTGCATTGCAACTTTTTTTTTTCTTGTTTTAATTTGAGTGATTTTGATGCCATTAAATCTTCTTTCTTACACTAACACCGCTAATCTATATTTAATCAATTAAAATAATGGAACTGTACGGTTCTGAGATGTGAATTTTTGGGAAGATTGCAACATAAACTATTGAGAGAATGCTTGTAGACTATTTGGTTGGTAACATAATTTAAGAGACTGGCTTATTCACAGAGCATCAAGGGGAGGCTATCGTTCGCATGGTTGTGTGTGGTGCAAGGTGATCCTGTAATAGTGTATCCATTTGTATCGGTGATAATCTGCATATCCAGCTCTAAACATACATTTTGCAGAAGGAAAAATCTGTTCTGGAGGGAGTTGAGCTGATGATCTCTGACACTGGAGTATGTGATACATGGATGAATATAAAAGTATTGCTGCAGTGATCTTAGGTGTATTGGTTTTCCGTTTTGCTCACACTGGAACACTGAAATGTAATTAATTATGAAATTTTAAAATGTCTTCAACTACTGCATAAAGTTCAGAGCCTCCTCAAAACTATTCTACTACCTGAAGAAGATTTTGAAGGACTGTGCTTACTCTCCTCCAGAAAAGTTATGTTTTGCAAGTGTCTGTGTCTTGCTTGTCAAACTTGCTTTCTCTCATTCTTATGGTCTCCTTAGGTAGCCTACTTAGATGACAGGATTTAAATTTTCCTCTCATGAGTATTTATTTGTGTTATATTCTTTTGGCAAAATTTTAATTTGCCATTTTTACCAAATGTATACATTTTTTTTCTTTTCAAACCTATATTTGAAGCAAATTGAGTGAGGGACAAAGTGGAAAAGCTCTAAATACATAATTCTTTTAGTGCTGGTGGTTATTGGCTGGGACTTAAACTAGCTCTGTGCTCTGAAGCATTGCCAAAGTTCTTGTGTTTTGGTTGCTCGAGGCAGGGGTACGTTTTCTATGAAGCAAAGAAAAAAAAGCCAAAGATGGTATGATTCATACTTTGTTGAACCTTAAGATACAATGGGCAAGCCTATGGAAATAGCCACATTACAAATGATGTGCCTTACTCATAGATAATAAAGTGCAGAAAACGTTGCAAGGTGTGAAGCTACCAATTGCCTTGATTGCTCTCCTCTTCCTGAATGCAAGCTGAGAGTACTTTTCACCAAGCAAGACAGAGTCAGCAGTGCATCCCTCAACTATTATCAAATAAATGCATAATGCACATTTCACCTAAATGTTTGTTACTGTATAGGGAATACCTAAAGAAAAAATCTAGTGCATATTACAACAGTTGATCATCTATAATGGTAACAACTGTATAATTTAGACAAGTGTTTGTGTTTTACATGGTTACTTTTATGGTGAGTTTGTAGCTATTTAGTAGCTTTTGGGACAATAACTCAAGGCCTAAAAATATTTGTTACACTTAAGCTCTCTTTTGTTGCAGAAGGCACACTTAGTAGGCCACCAGATAATTGTCCTGTAGCAGAGGCAGGATGTTTGACTACTACTTGCTTTAATTCTGGCCTCTAGTTTATGAAAACTCAGCCAGATTGCCCTGGTGTGGCCAATTTCAACTGCTAGAGGAGGAGCAAACTGGTACTAAGCAAGTCTGAATGTGCATTACTGTACCAAAGAAAGATGACTTAAAAACTCCTGTTGGTCTTTTATGCGAGTAAAATTCCAGATAGGTGTGAAGCAGTGTGACAAAATAATGTTTCTTGTCAATGTTTCCAAGTAATGTGTTCAGAACTCTTTTGTGAAGCTTGAAAGATTTATGAGGTGGGGAGGTATTGGAGGAACATGACTGTCTGTAGTCTTTATTTAATAATAATGATAATAAATTTTAAAAATCTTTAAAACCTGTTAATCCATCTGTTTTAACTCTCTCTGTTGAAACAATTGTGGAGATGTTTTTTTCTGTTTCTTTTTCTGCTGATTGCCTTATTCCTTGAATCAACGTGCTGTACATTTTTTCTGTTGAAGACCCAACTGATCATGGGCTAAAGTATGAAGAATGTAATGCTGGAAGTATAAAGATGACATACTTGAGGCTGTAAAAAACTCCCCACAAAATAACTTCTTACATTACCATAGTGTTGCTATCATAGTGGTGATAGTGGTTTATAATATTCTTATTTTCTGTTTTACTAAGTGGATGTATACTTTCAGCTCAATTTGTAAAGAGGTGTAAGTTTATTTACAGTCAATTCTGTTCTTTAAAATACCACTGTCAGGTAGCATTTACATATTTAAGCAGTTGTAGAAAGTTTTTTAGTCTTTACCATTTTAAAATAGTGATAAATATTGTAAAAATTTTTGTATAAGCAACAAACTATATAAAAGGATAACTTGATGGAAGATGTTGAGATAATCCACATATAGCCAGTGTTCTAGATCTCTTGATAAAATTTGTGTTTTCTATACTAATTTATGACTTTTCACCATTTCTTAACAGCAGCATCCCAACCTTCTGCTTTTAATATAAGCAGTATGGATTAAATGTAAACATGGTTTTATGTTCTATAATATATAAACTATGTAGTTTGGGTTAGAAAACCCCAAACTGTCTATTTGTTAAATCAGAAGTACTGAAGGAATGGCTGTGCAGTCATACTATGAAGGTTCTCCTAAGCTGGTTTGTGCTTGTTCCCACTCTGCTCGCCGATGATTGTTACAGATGTGTAGGTATGCTGATTTAACATATTGGCTATTTCAATTTTAGTATTATTATTATTAGTAGTATATCCTATTATTATTTTTAAGCATGCGGGAATGACAAGGGAAGGGGTGAAGAGTTTGATTTCCCTCTGCAATTGCTACTAAAAATTATCAAGAAAAGAAGAAACCTCGTAGAGGTAAATTCACCTCTTACTGACTTGACTTGAAAATAGCACATGAAGAATTTTCTGTATTTTTCCAATTGTCATAGAAATAAGAGCTGTTTCGATTAGGATGAGAGCAGCTCAAACAGTAGAGCTATGAAGTTGTCATGAAGATATGGAAGAGAGTGTTTCTAGCAGATCTTCCAGCATCATGAAAGTTGGGTTAATATGGGAGTGAGGGTTCAGCTTCACAGAATGGCTTTGGAAAATGATGTAGTGTTTGGAACTCCTTAAGCCTCAGAGGACTTAGCCCAATTCTCTTCATCTCTTTCATTTTTTAAAGATAGAATATTCCTGCATGCAGTTGTTAAAACGTGGTGAAGTATGGCAGGTTGAGATGACTTTGTTTCTCTTAATTTTGGCAAAACTTGCCGCAATGGAGGGCTGTGTAAACCAAAAGCATGGAAGGGTGTGATGGTGGCAGCTGGCTTTTTAGTTTCCACATTCATCTAAGTGCTTGGTAATCAGCAGTTTTGGGTTTAAATATCTATGTGTAGTTAAGAGAGTCAATACTATTCCAAAAAGTCTATACTATTACTGAGAAAAGTCTGTACTAAAAGCTCCGCTTTTGTAATGGTATGGGGCAAATTGCCAACAGCCCTGACCTTTTCTGGCCAACAGATTCCTCCAGTGCTTTTTTTTTGCATGACTGCAGTTTTGGGAGAAAGCATTATTTCTCATCTCTAGGAAGTATGTTGCACTTTGAACTCTGGACTGTCTGCTTCTGAGAAATCTAAAATAACTCCTTGCCACAACATCACAATTTGAGGATTTGTGGAGATGGTCATAGTCATCTTGGGTTGTGTTTTCTGAAATGATTTCCTGTCATATGTACATTTTTTTCTGTCTAAAGATTTCCAGATTGAATTTACTGTATCATATGATACTACTAACCTGTTGCACTATGTGAGATTTATTACAGTCTTATCAGAAAATGTTTCAACATCTATGTATTTTAAGTCAGCATCATATGCATGAGTTGTTGCATTTATAGGAAAATTCTCATGCCAAGTTAGTACTATACTTTAATTCCTTAAGTGCTGTAACTTTGAAATACTGAAATAATATTAAATGAAAGTTGATAGCCATGACATTTCTAGTTAAGAATGTCTTTATATCTCTGTTCAATGACTGTGATAATTACTTGCTTCCTTGAGCTGTCACTCCGATTGTGCATTAAACACTCATTATGAGAAGTCTTTGAGTGTCACCTCAGTAGTGTAATGGTTTTTGATCTTTGGAGTGGGATGCTGTGAACAGAGTACTGCTTTGGAAGCTCTTCATTCTACCACCCTGCTTTCAATCTGTTGAAAAATATATTCTGAACTGCTCATGTTCGTTAGAGTAGAAACGATTTCTTCTGGCATTTCAAAACCTCTTCGCTTTTACCTTCAGATTTGTTTGGAACTGATGTGTTACTCATGCGGTGTTAACGATGTTAACTCACAGTCTGTAATCCTTTATTGTATTTTTGTGATTTTATCATTCTATAATACCTGTATGATTCTAGTATTAAAACTGAAGACAACAAAAGTGGTGCACTGCTTTACTTGACAGATGGACAGATCACATGTGCTGCAATAAACGAGCTGTGGCTGAAGACAAAAGGGCAGTGGAGAGGGAAGAAATTCTTATAATTTGAGTGTATACAACTCCTGACACTGTTCATAAAGTACGTGGTTCTCTGTCTACTTAAAACTGAGATACCAACTAAATATTTGCCTGTTTTTTTACATGCTTGCCCCTACAGAGTTAAAATTACATAATAGAGCTATCTAGATTGAGGGGTGACCAATAACTTGTGCTTAGGTACGGGGGCATAGCAAGAATTATAATTCTGTGGTAGGTGCTTTTGTGTGTAATAGCTGGAATCTGATTTACGTCTGTACTATTTGAAGACAAGTGGCAAAATGTTTTAGTATTAAATTCAGTATCTCTCCTGCTGTTTGTGGGTAGTTCTTATTTGGTCTGGCTTCTTATTTAGCAGCTCTTACTATGTATTTTCATAGTATTAGTTGGGGTTATTCCATCCTGCTCTTTTAAGGGATTAAGAACATGTGTGATACATGCATGCACATACTCTTACACTTTCAAAGCATTTAGGCAAATAAAATTGTGTTGTTGCTTCTTCTCAGTTGTTTGGGAGAGGAGTTAGATGAGCTAGCCCAAAACTTTTTTTTTTTTGAATGGCCAGCTGCTGATATGTGGCAGCTGCATGCATTTCTACTGTGCAATACACCTTGCCTGTCACCCAGATCACTAAGTAGCAGAGGTCCAATCCTTTGCTGGTCTTTCTAGTTTCAAGGGAGCTACTTTCTAGGTCCTAACTGAAGGCAGCATGGCTCAGCCTGCTTATATTTACCAAGGAAGAGAGAGCTGTGTCAGTGTCTGCCCACCCTCCTTATTTGGCCATCAGCCTTTTACAAAGTCTCCTGGCCTGCACGGAGGCTGCTTGCGAGTGCAACAAGGACCTCTGTGGCTCCCAAATGGGGTCTTGGCAGCTTAAAAGCATGGGTGCTTTCTACATTGGCCTTTCAAAACTCTTTTCTAACTGAGTAAAATTCAATTTATAAATTGATTCCTCAAAGTATTTGCTTTTAGTGGTGATAAACACATTCCTTCTTTCCCTCCTTGTCTCTAAAGCAGCCTCTCCTGATTAGGCTGTGATGAGGTAAGTACACTTTTAAGTCAGGTAGCACACCTTGCAGAAGTTAGAAATTAGTGAAAAGCCTGGGAACTGGTTGCAATCTGGATTCTCTGATGTCCTTACATAGGTGGGGACATTTTATCTTCCAGTATTGAGAAGGTATTTTTTCATCATTGCCTTTGATTTTCTTTATCTATGGCAAAACTTGAGTTTTGGAAGCTCTTGAATAAGCAGAAAGATCCTTGTGTGATGTTTAGAGACAAAAACATTGTAGAAAGCAGGACAATCCTTATGTAAACTTCACAGAACTGAAAATGCATAATCTGAAATACTTTTCAAAAGAAAGATGAAGACTCATGTTCTGCACTGGGAGGTGTTAATGTATGTAAAAGTGACAGCCAAAATGCATAGGTTTTGGGTCAATTTCTTACAGGCTAATAAAGCAGTATTTATTCTTAGGAGAGGAATGTCTGATGCAGAAGTTTTTACAATCCCAGTCTGCATTTGCCTTCATGTGTCTCAGTCTTCAGGTTTCATCGTAAATGAACAAAGCTCCATGTGTTTATGTGTTTTGCAAGGCCTTGTCTGTCCTCTGGAGAGTTGTCTCAACTCCTGCATCTCAGGGATGCAGCAATTCTTCCCTGCAATCTCAATCTCTTGCTTTGTTTTTCACCATCTAGCTTTTTAACCGTGGCCATTTGTGCACCGCTTCTCAGAGAATCATGAAGTCTATTTCAGATAAGTGAGTGTACTGGTGGGTTTAAGTTGACTACAGAGGAGTCCATGGGGAACAAATAGGTGGGGGGTCAAAGTTCAAAAACACGCTCTATTTTGTTTTTTAAAATTTGAATGCACAAGTGGGTGTTTGTGAGAATTTGCAGTATGGCTGAGCCACTGCTGCAGAGACCAAGTCTGGTGGAAGAGGAGCTTTGGTTTTCTGGCAACTGGGGACAGCAAAGGCAAATGCTCAGGTGTGCTCTTATGGATAATATTCCTATTTGTGTAAAAACAGCCATCCTGTTTATGTAACAAGTTGTTGTGACATGGAACGAGGAGTATCTGTGTCATCTGTGAGCAGTGTGACTTGGCCTCATCTGTTTCCTCTAGAAATGTAGCTTTAGTTTCAGTGTTCCTCTCCCATCCCCCATCTGTATTGTTCAGTGGATTTTGATACTTTTGTTTTTGCTGCAGTGTTTATAATACCCTGATCTATTCACATATACCATTTGGCTAGAAAATGATATCATACATATTCCTATGTTCCAGAAATAAATGGGCTAAATGGATACCTTGGGGTAGCCAGTCTGGCATGCCTGAATGAAATGGTGATGGGATGCCAGCCAGGAGCTCTTCTCAAGTGCCTGCTTTTCTTGCCTGGCTTCTGCTTTCTTCTGCTTCATTTTAAACTTGGAATGGGAGTAGTTAAATCCAGCTTTTGTGCAAGCAGAAGTTAGCAGTCTAATCTCATTTTTGTGCTTAAACACAAAACTAAGGTCTGAGCTTCTGTTTGTGGAGTACTTACTACTTTTTACATTATTAGTGTACATTATCAGTCAGACACCTGATGTTCCTTAATTCACCTTTGACTGGAGGGATTTAATGATCACACAATGTGTATTTGTTGTCAGATAACTTCACTATGGAGGTATTGGTGGCAGATAAATTTATTTCCCCATATCTGAAGGAAGGCAACTTTTCTAATGCATTTACTGTTGCTCGTAGATGTTCACAGTTTCCAGCAACAATTATTTTCTGGAGTCTTTGATTTCCATCTATATAAATTCTCTTCAACTCCTTCTCTTTTTTGTCAGATTGACTGTTGCCAGGTCTGCAATTTGCATAGTACTTTTGAAGTCTCTAGAATGAAATGCCTGACTAAGCTGGTAAAAGCCCCCAGTCATGGTATAAGAAATTTGGCTTAGGCCATTACTATATCCTGACATGGATGTACCCCCTGCCCTGAGCAGTATTTCCTTCATGACCGTGTGTTGTTATATTTGAGAAGTGCGAGTTGTGGACTGCAAGGAAACTTTCAGTGTTGCAAAACCATAGGTACAAAAGACTTTATTTTGGGTTGCTACCATGTGGCTTGTGTAAAGAACTTTTCTTCTTTCTTGCCCTTTAGTACTCATGGATTCACAACCAGGAACTATTTATGTTTCTTCATTGCCTGGAAAATAGAAGGCTTTGGGGTGACCCAGTTGCTACCTTCCAGTAACTGAAGGGAGCCTACAAGAAAAATTGAGAGACTATTTACAAGGGCATGTAGTGACAGGACAAAGAGGAATGGCTTCAAATTGCCAGAAGGTAGGTTTAGATTGGATATGAGGAAGAAATATTTCACTGTGAGGGTGGTAAGGCACTGGAACAGGTTGCCCAGAGAAATTGTAGATTTCCCATCCCTGGAAGTGCTCAAGGACAGGTTGGATGGGGCTCTGAGCAACCTGATCTAGTGAAAGGTGTCCCTGTCCAAGGAAGAGGGGTTGGCACTAGATGATCTTTAAAGTCCCTCCCAACCCGAACCATTCTAAGATTCTCTGTTTCTGTGATTATTTGAGATGAGACCTTGCCAAATTGGTCCAAATTCCAGTTGGTGGAAAAAAGCAGAAACCCTTTTGTTCTCTTTCTTTAGTTACCAAATCACATCTTGGAGATGGCAAACCCACAGCATGCTGCTGATTTTGATTTACACTAAACATTTGACTCGATAGTCTTTCTCCTCTCCAAGCTGCCAGTTTGTAAACTGCCTGGGGTAAAGTATCCAAGCTGCAGTACCTTTGGTAGAGAGAACACCTGCTAGCCCATGAAAGTCTGGATCATTTACCTTCACACAAAAAGTTTTGTAAGAAATGGCTACAAGAGAAAACATGCAGGTAAACTTACCTTAAATAGTGTTAAGTTGCCTCTAAAACTATGTGTAATTTGGCCACTCCAGGGAGATGCCTGATAGCAGAAGGAATTAAAAAAAAAGTTATTGTTTCTGTATACAGGAAAATATTTTGAATGTAGAAGGGGGCCAAGGGATTAAAATCATATTTTGTAAGTGCTTATGTCTTAGCTCTTCACAACTTACTGAATATGCAAAAACGAATTAAATTGTTAACTTCTCAATGTATACAACTTAAAAGGAAGAGACTTTGCAGAAGTTTGGGCAAATGTTCTCTTACTGAAATGTTCTCTTGAAATTAATTATAACTAATTTTAAAATAAATTAATTTTAAAAATTACTATTAAAAGTAATTAATTTTAATTTTTTTTCTCTCCGCATAATCTGCAGGAACCATGGTGTTTGAATCTCAGTAGGCCTGCTCTAGTCCTAAGTGATACTCAAAATAATTCTGTCATTATTACTGGTACACAGTTATTATTAGAAATGTAAGTTTAGGAAATTCAGAAACTGAAGGTAAAAGTTTGCACATTTACATGATGGGTGCTCAGTGCATTATTACAGTCGAAGGAAAACAGAGATTGAAATATGTTCAGAGTGCTCTACCAAATGTTTAATTACTGGGTCATATAATTGATTTTGATATGTCATCAAGCATTCAACATCAGAGACCAGACTGCGTTGGTACTTATATATTGAAAAAAATAAAAATCCAAAGCTACAAAAATCCAACTGTATTCCTTACCCAAATGAAAATGGCTTTCACCTAAAGGTAAATCTTTGTTGAGTGTACACTTTTAAGAGATATTGGCAAGAGCAGCCTGTTGTTCAGGTAGTCACAGGTAATAATCAAAATGCTCTAAAAATGGAATTTGTGTCTTTGTGAGAGGCAGCATGGAAAATAATCCTGTGTTTTGGTCTGAGAGGTAACTGTGTCTTCCTGTTTCCAGAAAAGAGCAGGATCGATGGCTGCTGATGGGACTAATCGGAACAGCAGTGTGGGTGCTGGGGTTTTTGATTTATCAGATAATTAAGTCTCTTATCAAATTGAAATGGAACCTGGTGGAAAATTACCTGCAGGTGAGCAGGAGGAAGTCAGAGTGACATTTTCTGTGTTAGTTTGTTAGAAAATGCACAGTGTCAAGTGTTAACTGCCTGGAGGTGCTCCCTGGGGAGGTGGGTGTGGAGTTCAAATCCCCTTGTGGTCCTTTGTGTACACACACATTAGTGTCCCTTGCTGCAACTTAGCCTATGGTATAATATCTGATATTGTATCATATACAGTATAATATCTGATTTTGTTCTTGTTATGGGATTGATGAAAGCAGTCTTTAATACACTGTGGCCTTTCTCTTCCTCTTCCTCTTTGTACACCAGAGGCATCTGCTGCTTTAGGTCTGGGTGATATCCAGGGGAAGGAATCAACTTTCATTAAGGTACTTAGTGAGTGTGGACCTGGTATCAGACATATTATTTCACTCTATGTCTAGGTCAGCTATATTTCCAGTAATAGATTATTGTAGAATCATTAATTTGTCCTTGATGGCTGTCATTAGCTCTGTGGTAATTGGAATGGTGCTGGTAAAAATCACTGAATGGATAAAACCAATGTAAGTGTTAAGGCATCTCTGACCCTGACTGCTTGCTTTTGCTCACCTGTAGAAAGAAGCAGATGGTAAAATTTTCACTTGGCTTGTGTTATCTATGGTAGATGGTATAAATATTGAAGAGTTTCTTGTGAGAAGAGGCTTTTGAGCTTTTGTTCCAGCTGAATCCAGACCAGACAGGGTCAGGAATTCTGGCAGCTGGTGTTGGGGGGAGCCTGTAAAATCATCAATCGCGGCATGCAGCCAGCAGCACTTTGTGCAGGAGAGGCCAGGGTGTGGGCTGGCAGTGCTTTTGTGCTCAGCAGCAGTGGCAGAGAGCTGCCAAAGGTGGTCCCCTGCACTTGGGGGAGAAATTACTCCCAGATTCAGCAGAGGCCACAGCCCAGAGCAGACTCCTGAGGAGGGTGCAGCTCTGCAGATTTGGGACTGGGGATCTCTCACTGAGGCTGGAGCAAGGCAGATGAGGTCCTTGTCTGCACAGATGTGATGGGATAGCTGATGCTGCTGGAAGCACTGCAGTGGCTGGATAGCGGCTCTTTAGGAAGGCCACACCATATTTACAAGTGGGAATGGTTGGAGGTCTGCTTTGGGACAGACCAGGGTCAGCTGAGAGCTTGCAGATCAGTGTTAGAGGGCACACCAACATGTGAGGTAGTGTTGTGAATGTCTGCTGTAAACTGTGAGGAATTAGACAAAGCTGCCTTCAGATATTTGGAAGAAGTCTTGCGATCACTGGCCCAGATCCTTGTAGGAGTCTTGCCAAACATCCCGTTACATGCTGGAAGGGCACACATCAGGGCACAAGCAATCCATGAGGTTTCTGCAGTGCATTGATAACAACTTCCTGATAAGGTGAGCAAGAAGCAAATGAGGGGACACACTCTGCTGGACCTTGTACTAGCAGAGAAGGGAAGGCTGATCAGGGATATGAGGGTTGAGGGCAGCAGTAACCATGAGATTGGGGTGTGTGGGATCCTGAGATGAGGGGGAAAAGGTGAAGGACTGGACTTCAGGAGAGCATTTTGGTCTGTTCGGGGATTTGTGTGGAAGAATCCCAGAGGAGATCATCCTGGAGAGAACTGGGGTCCAAGAGGGCTGATTGGTTTCCATGGTGAGGAGCTGTCCATTCCAATGAGCGAATCAAGCAAAATCAAGCATGGATTTACAGTGGACAACAACTTTCTACAATGACATGACTGGAACAGTGGCTGTTCTTTATTTCAGCTTTAGTAAGGCTTTCATCATTGTCTCCCAATACAGTCTCATAGACAAACTGATGGTGTATGGATTAGATGTTTGGACTGTGAGATGGATTTACCTGGCAGAACTGCTGGGCTCAAGCATTATGGTCAGTGGCATGAAGTCCAGGCAGAGACTGGTTCTCAAGGGTATACCCCAGGGATCAGTCCTGGGGTCAAATACTGTTGGGTATTTTCACTAATGACCTGGATGATGGGATAATGTTTTTGTGCACCCTCAGCATACTTGCAGACAAAAGTAAAAATAAAAGGAAGCAGTGCTTGATAGACCATGACTGAGGCCAACAGCCTCCTGGGCTGCATTCAGACTGTTATCAGCAGGCTGAGGGAAGTGATCCTTCCTCTCTCTTCTGCATTAGTGAGGCCACATCTGGAGTACTGGGCCCAGTTCTGGGCTCTCCAGTGCAACAGAGACATGTCCTCCAGTATTCTGTGGACTCAAAATAATGGAATAATACTGCCAACTGCTGAAGGACAGATCTCAATCCCATCACAGAAATACAAGAGAAGAGTTATTCTGCAAAACAGATGGAAACTGAATATATCAGAGGAAATATTAAAAAAATGAACAAGTTTAGGTTTTCCATGAGGAAAGCATATATAATCCTCTTGGAATATTATTTCCCTTTTTTTAATATACAAACTATGTGTGTGTTTATAAAAGATATAAACAGTGAATAAATACACATGCAAATGTGTATATATGCATTTGTATGTATATACAAGCATGTGTGTATATATACACACTAAAGTATAAGTAAATAATACACAGAAAGAAACCACACTTTGACTCCAGGTCATCAAAACAACTATTTCACACACTCTTGGTCCTGTTCTGTTGTAAAATCTCTCCTATTGTTTTATTAATACAGAAGGGCAGGAGGTAAGCTCTGACATCAGTACAAACATGTAATTCCTGCCCTGGAAGATCTTCCCATCTGAATATCTCCTTCAGCTGCAGATTAACAAAGCTCTATTTTTGTACACTTTGCTTTGCTGTTTGGCCGTGCTGCATGATGAGTTTACAAAACACTTGATGTGACATGCTGCTGGGAAGGGTGTAACCCTGTAACCTCAGAAACACCAGAGATGTGCTTGACCTGCACCCACCATGTGTCACAGCTGAGCCCTGCGGAAGGCAGAAAAGTGTGTGGGAGTTGAGGGGCTTGGAGAGAGCATGCCCGTGGTCAGTCCAAACACAAACAAACAAACCAAAACCTGGGGTGACCAAAACATGTGCTTTGAATGTGAGAATGCCCAGTATGGGAGATGTCCTTCTGGTTAAAATAAAGCAGGAAACAGCTTTCTCACTTATAATCTGTCTACTAAAAATAGCTGCAAATTCATTAAGGTAATTACTGATCTAAGACTTTGAAGGCTCCAATCAGGTAAAATGCCTGAAGAGTGTGTTTTTTGTGCTTATTTTAAGGCACTTGAACCCTGCTTCTGACCTGAAAAAGGTCTTGAGGTGAAACAACATTTCTTTTATAGTGTTTTTAGAGATGGGCAGGAAGTCCTGGGAAAAAATCCCATGACTTGACACTGAAAGTCATCATTCCCCTTACCCTTACTCACTCCCTTCCTTCTGAAGAGCCTGAGATGCTTGTTTTGGTTTTTCCCTATCAGAAGATGCTGCCTGCAGAAATTTGTAGTACAAAAGATGACTGAAAAGCAGGACCTGGTCTGTGGGTGCTGATGACCTGGCTGCGAGTGCTTCTGTCTGGGCTGGTGGTTTTCTCTCTGGGTTCTGTGCTGGCAAGTGTTAGGTGTCCTATGCAACAAGTCAATAACACTGTGATAAACCAAATCTCTTACTCTTCCATATACCTGTTGTTTCAGCATTTTATTAAAAAAAAGAAAAAAGAAGAAAAAAAACCCCAACAAAAAACCCACCTCAATTATACAACCTCACTGGAGAGGTCTTTCTTGGCCTTGAGCCTAAACCTGGATTCCGCCACCCGTAACTTGTATAAAAGTGTCTGGGGTGAAATCAGTGGTGGTGGCAATGCAATTTACACTTAGCATGTGGTGTTTATAAAATAAATACAAGTGACAGCTGGTATAACTCATGAAAATTCAGTGTTTGGAAGGGGCCTAAGCCAAAGACCATCAGTCCATATAAAAGCTCCTGCTTGTTTTAGATTGATCATTTAGCTGTGCTATGTGGGTATTGCATGTGGCCCAGGTTAGTACTTTATGAGGCACCAAAGCTAAAACATTGAGCCTGTCATTTACTGTCCTTCTGTTTTAAATTTAATTATAGACAGGCAATTAACAGTCTAGGTGAGAGAAAAAATGAATATTTTACTAGACTTACCCCAAAATCCACCAAGAGTAGGAAAAGGGAGTTTGCTGTTATGCATACAATAGCCGAGCAGGTTTAAGATTTCTAAAGACTGAACTGATGGGACAAATCACAGAGGTTCACATGTACACCTTGCCCCACAGATAGCCTGAGCAAAGACGAGAGGCTGATGGGCTTCAGGCATCAGGGTGGAGGCTGGGGCTTGGGACAGGGGCCCTTGTCAGTAATTTTTGTCTCTCATTAGCCTTTGTATGTGTACAGCAACTCTGTCAGGAGCTTGAATTTTTGTGCATTGCCAGAAGCTATATAGGCATCTGTGTTGTCTGCTAATTCTGGGAAAGTTTGTTTGTGAACAGAGCAAGATGAGGGTCACACTGAAAAGTTGTTCATGGAAACATCTAATAATTGTTGAATTGTTGATTCTGGTTTTTTTTTTTTGTTGTTTTTTCGTTTGTTTGTTTTGTTTTGGGTTTTTTTGTTGTTGTTGTTGTTTTTTTGGGTTTTTTCCCCCTTTTTGGTTCTTTTGCCAGCAGCTTCGCTGTCTGGCTTGCCAGAAATCATTGGGTATTTTGAATGGTACTTCTATTCAACATCATTTTAACATCAAGACATTTTTAGGGACATTTCTCTCATGCATGCAGGCTCCTCTGTGAGCCAGAAGGTCCCATGATCCATTTGGGGTGAGAAATAGCAATTCTCAATGTTAAAGGCTAAGGGCGTGGCTTTGCAACATCTGTCTTAGTAGCAGCACTGGCTTAAAAAACACCCTGCACTAGGAGCTCTTTTCACCTGTGCTGTTCCCCATCCCTTTTTCATTAGCACAACTATTCATTCCATGCAGTGAAGGAAAAGATTTGTTTGCTGTGTGTTTTAAATACTGGCTTAATATTCCCTGAGTGATTCTCAGCAAGCAGTTATCTGGATAACTGCAGTCAGTTTTGTTTCTGAAAAGCTACCTGCCACACAGCCATGGCCTGCTGGCCACTTTACATCTCCTATAACTGCTTTTACCTGTGTGAAGTCTGTATAAAAATAAAGCGAGTGTCAGGTGGTTTCACACAGCAGGGACAGTAATTTTAAACCCACTTGCAGAAGTGCCCAAAGAGGCTATGCAAGGCACAGACTGATGGGGTCTGTGTTTCCAGCTTGGGAACACATCAGCCTCCAGTGCCAGCTGAGGGCAACCGCAGGGACCAGGTGCTGCTCTGCAGGTGACAGATTTGGGTTGGAGTGTTTGTTTTTCATGCAGTGGTGTTAGGCTGTGTTTCTTGGTGGGGGAAAGTAGAGTTTATAGCCTTTCTGATGGATAATGTTTTTATGCTGCCTTCTTATGTACAAAGGAAGAGAACCTGCATCACCCTGCTGTTGCCCTTTGCCTTGTGAGGGGGATAGAGGAGGCTTGCCTGGTCCTCCTGTGTAGGTCAGAGAGGATTGTAAAATTTACTGTGTTGCAATGCAATCAAACTTGGTAACTGTGGGCCAGATTTTGGGGTCTTTTTGTTTGTTTTGGGAAGTGACATTATTTCCTTTATTCATCATTCAGAGGAGAATCCTTTTGCACTTAATTATCTATTTGGAAGCATATCTTGAATAGAGAGGGTAAAATTGCTCTTTGCTAAAAGGTTATAGATTGTTTGTTGGCTGTTTTGCTGTTCTATTTCTGATCCTTTTTGGGGTTGGAAAGTATTCATCCTTGAGGTTTGTTCTCCCCTCTTCACCACCCTGACCAAACGTGTTCCTCCCCACCAACCATTCACATTTTCTGTTGCTCTGTGGGTTTATACTTATTTATTTATTTGCACAGAGGTGCAGCACCCTAGGGGATGACTCAGATGTTCAAAAATAGGAGCGCATGGTTAGTCAGAGGTAGCCACAAACCTTCTAGACAATGCTTCCCAAGGGTTAGCTCTCCCTTTTGGTTTCTTTTGTTTTCTTTGCTTTCAGACATTTGTCTCCAGGAGCTCAGAGACTGCAGCTGTGATTTCCCTTTTTTCCTTCATGCGGGGTTGGTAACAGTGATTTGTGAGCCAAAGAGTTGAATCATATTTCCATGAATAAAGTCATCACAGTATCAATGTGATGCCTTTTCAAAACATAGGAATTAAGAGCTAGTTTAATTTAATTTAGTTGGAACCCTCCACCATTTTTATTAAACATAAACACAACGTAAGTTGCTAAAAGCCTCTGAGAGATTTATTAAGGCTCCTAATTTAGGTCTTGTAGAAAAGTCTTCCAAGATTATACAATGAATAGATTTTTCATTCCACTAAGGGTTTGGCTTTTTTTTTTCCCAATTTAGATGTAATTTGAAGTGCTGCCTGGGAGCACACTGTAATAATTTAAATCATCACACATCTTTTGTTAGAAGTAGGACTGTTCTGTCTGCCTTGGTGGTTAACCTGGGAACAAATGATTGAAATGATAAGCTCTAGTCTGATGTGTCACCACACTTGGGCAGACATTAACATGCAATTCTTCAAAGGCATTTAATGGACTACCATAATCTTTGCAAAAGAGACATTTTAAATCTCTGAGTCAACAACCTGATAGTCTTTAGTAACTTCCTCCTTTATGTCAATGGGACTTTGCATATTTAAAAGACATGTTCAGCATTTTCCATGTTTAAATCTGCTGAAACCAATCTGGCTTTGCAGTTGCATGCTGGCTAAAGCTCTGCCCCCCTCTGCCTTTAACTGCTTTATGAATAATTTACCAAAGAGTGCTCTCAATTATACAACATCACTTTTAGTGCTCTCCTGGGCTGTGGCCTGAGGCAGCTGCAGTTGGAGACCATTGGCATTCACCTCTCAGTCTTCACCAGCTGATAGGTAAGTGATGGGCAGAGATGTGGGGCTCTGTGAGTGCCACCCCACCACTGCCCTCCATGCCCCAGGGGTGTCTGGTGAGTCACTGGTGAACCCATTGCATCTGGAAGGGGAACAGAGATGCTGCACCAGCAGTCTTTCAGCATTCCTGCTATTTGTCACTTCAGAATGGGGAAAAAGCCACCCATTCTAATTAGAAGAAAGTTGTTTAATTAAAACAAAGTTCACAACTTGTTTAATACATTAATACAGAAGACATTTTCCCATTGCTTTCTGGGTTATATACGGAGGGAGAAAAGGTAGGATTTTTACACGTGGACTTCATCCTTAAATTCGTGATGCTGTCCCAGGAAAAAAGAGATTATGGGGATTGCCCAATGTTCACAGGGGGTCTTTGCATTATTTTTGAGTTTTGAAAAAGTAAGTTGTTTGTGACACTTTTTTAGTCTGGCCCTTCCCTTCTCCTGTGTCTCTGTGAGCTAATGCTAGTAAACTCTCTGTTTTCAGCAGTTCTACTGAAATTAATGACATTAGTTTCCAGAAAAAGAAATGGCAACCACTTTATGACTTCTGGATGGTATTTATTGCCACGTTGACATGCAAAACCATGTTTGGTTTTTTAAAGTAAGGATTAAAAAAAATCTTATGTGTTAATTTTCTCAAGAAATGAAAGTCAAATAAACAGTGACTTGTGAACTACCTGGAGCTTAAAAGTAAATAAAAAAGCATCAAAGGGAAGATATGGGATGTCCCTTGCCTTTAACCTTTTAAGATCAGTCATTTAAATAAATCTGAGATGTTCTGGTTAAACAAAATGTTACTCATGGAAGAAATCAGCAATTGTGGTAAGAAAAATGGAGAAAATGTTTGTTTTTCTGTGCAGGATGCAGTTATAGTATAATAAGAAAGCACTAGTTTGCAGTCAGGAGCCATCCAGGGGAAGCAGGTTGTAAGGAGGTCCCCTTCACAGAGAGGGCTGCTGGTGAGCAGCAGAGACAAATGTCAGTCTAAGGGAGACTTCACTTCTTTACAAAGACCAGGATGACAAACTCCCACTGTCCTGGTACCTTGTGGTGCTGAATAGGCTCAAGAGATGTACCCAGGCACAGTCACAGGGAGAGCAGTAACTCAGCAAGCTTTAGGCTGTTGAAGGCACTTAAGGTATTCCTCCATTTCAGAGCTCTGCTGGATGTGTTGGAAGGGTCCAGTTTCATTGTTGATATCTCTGGTGGGACATGTAGCATGTATAGCTGGCTGGAGCCAGAAGTTGGGGATGTCCAAGGAAAGCTTGTCCAGTGCTGAGGCATGCAGTACCTCTTGAGTTCCCTTCTGGTGGAAACAACATCACTGGGAAAGTACCATGTGTAAGTAAAAGTCCATGCACAAAAGTGTTTTAACATTTGTGAATTGGGAAATCAGACATGAAGTTTCCTGTGTGACTTTACTGGTAAGCTTTGTTAAGGGCTTTGACATGACCTCTTTAACTTTTTTCCTTACTTTCTCTCCATTTTCCTCACTGCTACCTGCCCTTGTACTGATAAAACCTGTGAACACTACAGAGAAGTTAAAAGGGCCTCCAGATGATTAGAGATGACTCTGATTGTTTTTTTCCTGAGAATTTGCCATTTGTTACTATTTAAAATACTCAAGTGTTTTTTACACTCATTAACTTCAGCTCAGCATGTCTACAAATTACCCCCGGGGTGTCAGGTAGCACATCGAAAGGATACAAGTTTTATCAGCATTTGAGCACTATTGATCAGTTCATTAGATGTATCAGCATCACTCCAGTAACCCCCACAAAGGCTGGACTTGAGTCTATTTTTCTAAGACAGAATTCAAGCATAATTTTATTTCCTCCTCCTAAAGCCTTCCCTTTGTTTTGCACACTGTGACCTCCTTTAAAAATGTAACATTTGTCTGATGCAGGATGTTGTTTTAATAGAACAAAATGGGTGTTTTAGAAAGAAAATTGCATGTGGGAAAATATATAATATAAATGTTTGAGGAAGACTGCCCATTAATGACTTTTTCTATAGTACTATAATTATTTTTGTCCCACTTTTTTTTTTTGTTTACTGGAACTGGCTCACAGTGCAGATCTCTGCTATTTGAGCTCCTAGTGCTGCTTACAGCAATGGAGTTGCTCCTTGAGGCATATGTGGGCTCCACACGTTTACAGGGAGGGAGATAAGGCATATAATATATTCCATGTGGGTTTCTCAGATATTTACAGACTGAGGTAGCATGTTGAGCCTTCAGGCTCCAGGACTGTACTGTTGTTCTCTAGTGAATCCCAAGCTGTCTTACTGTTTTTTCACTGCAGTACCTCACTCCTGTGAGTGCACTACTCCAGGATGGGAAGTGACACATCTGCCTGTTCTTGGGCTGTTCGGTGCTAGTTCAGCAGCTCATCTGTCACATGATGCCTCTGGTACCCAAACCCTGCTATGAGGCTGAGGATTTTGTCAAGGCGAACATGCCTGAACTCGCATCCTAGAGATGCAAGGCACTATAATAACCCCATAAAACACCAGCAGGCTTTGAGAGGAAATTATGGTGGTTTTTGTTTCTCTTTTTTTACCCCTGTTACCCACATTTTATCTCTCCTGTTGCAGGCACAGTTTCATTACAGCAGGTCATTTTGGATTTTTTGAAGCAGAGAAGCTAGGGGAGTATCAGAGAAAGGGGACTAAAAAGGAGGAGAGCTGAGATATGGACAGTTATCAGATATATGGGTTATGGAAGCCTTCACACTTTACACCTGGAAATCACTTACATACAACACAGAGTGTTTTGTTATAAATTATAGTGAACAGACGAAACATCTACTGCTCACTTCTTAGCTATTCATAAGTTAATTTTCTGTGTTGGTGCTGGTTGGAAGAAAGTACTTTGAAGTAAAGGACAAGCAGAGAAGCTCTTAAATAGACTGTCCTCCCCAAGCACTCTGGTGTTGTTGCAGGCATTGCTGTACTGTGCCCTTGTTTCTTGGTGCTTACAGATTAAACATTTGAAAAGATGCAATCGCTGTTTGTTCCTAGTTGCAAAATGGAGGTGACCTTCAGACTCAGCTGCCTTTGCTTTATTCCTTCCAGCATGACATAACCTTTTACCTTATGTCCACCTAAAAGCAACCACTTTTATTTTCATGTCATTCATTAATTTTTATTACTCATGATGATGATGATTCAATAGTGATGTGCAAGTTTCAGGATCTTTACTTCTTCCAGCCTAAATACACTTCTTAATTTTTGACTTGGAGATCAATTAGAGAGGTAGAAATAAACTCCTGGTATTCTGAATCCCAATCCACTTTTTGCTACTTTTTACTATAGGTAAATTTTTCCTAAAGTAATTGCCAATCCGTTTCATTGATCTCTGAATTTCTTCTGGCTTGCATCTCTCTACCAGTGCAGAAACTAAAGATCAGGACATTTTCCACATGAAGCTATACTTCAGCTGGGAAATTGGGCAATGTTTGCATGCATGCTCCCTGATATATCTGCTTTACCACAGGTTTAGCAGGGAAAAGTGGGGAAGACAAATCCTTTCTGTGGACCAACCCATAGTACAGGTGCCCAAACAGCTGCAGTTACACACCAAGAAGATAAAAGTTTGTGGCAGAAAGGTGAGGCTATGTGTGCAGGGAAGAGGTCAAGCCTTCTGAAGCCAGTTTCATTGCTGAAACCAAAGTATTGTGTAATGAAAAGCTGCATGCAGAGGGGAAAGTGGATTAACTTCTGTCACTATTTTACAATAAGCTTTGCTCTTTTAACACTCATTTGAGGATGTTTTCTGAAAAGAGCAGTGGATTCTGTCTCCTTCTATCTTCTCTTAGTGTTACTAGAGGGAAAAGTTAGTTAAAATTATTAAGAACATAACTTCTGGCAGGGTTCAATAAGTTTTTGGCTCTTAATGTGGTACAGATAAGCAGAAACATTTTCATTTCACTGAACATGAGGCTCAGGGGAAATTTTGCTTCTTGTGTATTTTGTGGCATTAACAAAACACAGTTTACAGTGAAT
Organism: Toxostoma redivivum; assembly: GCA_013397375.1. Lineage (NCBI taxonomy): Eukaryota > Metazoa > Chordata > Aves > Passeriformes > Mimidae > Toxostoma > Toxostoma redivivum. The sequence goes on from VXBI01005372.1 coordinate 1,315,017, forward strand.
AAACTGAGTTGAAAGCTTGTGGGTTATGTTTCTCAAGAAATTATTTGATTTTTTTTTAGTTTCATTCTACCTAGCATAATGTTACCAGGGGAATTTATTGTACTCCAGAGCATGAGATTTTCAGGAAACTTCACTTTATTTTTACATAGACCATAGGATTAATTCTAAAGGTGAAACTTGCTCTGTAGGTACCATTTTTCTTGATGACTGGCCAAAGCTTGTGGTTTATATTGCAACAAAAACAAAGAGTATACTGTGCCACCTTTCATTTCCAGCCAGTGAAATACTCTCTTGACTTTACTGCCACACACATGCAGTGTAATGTACATATTTTACTTGAAAGCAAATATCTAGTAGATCTTTTCCTTAGCAAAAATGGAGGTAGGGAGAAAAATCAATAAAATCATGTATGCCTATTTTTAGTTTTAGAGCAGGATTGGAATTAAATAGAATATAATGCAAGATATTTGGATCCTGAAGTAAATAAACCAGATCTTTTTCCTACTTCAAATTAAGCTTGTTCCCTCTGAATTCCAACACCTTAAATATTAGATCTCTTTAAATCCTTTGAAAAAACATGGATATTATTACAGCTATTGGTAAAAGTAGCTTTGTTAAAGTTTTGCTCAGTACACAGAGTACCCACATAGGTGATTGTTGTAATCCTGGTTCTAAGGCATGATATACCTGAAGTCTATCCCTACTTCCTTTGACTGTGCCTGCAGATGTTGAGCTTCTGGTGCCTGGGAATGGCTGCTGGGATTCTTCCAGACCCAGCTCTTCTGTCTGCAGCACTCTGTGGACCAGCTCTTGAAGCTTGGATGGATTTGACCCTGGCATTTTCCTTTTCAGGAAATACCACCCATGTTTAGTACAGCCACCTGGTGAATTTGTTAAACTCTAGGCTATTTGTAGCAAGAACAAGAATAAGATTAGGGGCAAGAAGAAAAGGAAGGAGAAAAAAGAATTTGAACAATAAGAGGACCTCAGGCTCAAGCAATTGAAGTTGGGCTGACAGTTGACACTTTGTCCAATCCCCTAACCCCAGGATTACACCAGTTTAGGGTTTTTTGCAGGCAACTCTTGACATGTGACCTTCCCGCATCCTGGCAGGTAGCTTTTAATACATTTTATGATCTCTTACTTTGTTCAGATCCTAATCATGACAAAAAGCTGTGTAACTCTAAACCTGGGTTAGGGAAATAATATCCTCACAGCTTTTAATAGATTATCACTGACCTCTTGACCCCATTTTGTTGCCTGGAAGATAAAATTAAAACATGATATTGCTTTCATCCTTACTGCTTGTTGAGGAGTCAAGCAGAAAATTCAAATACTGTTACAGCTGCCAGATTATGTTCTGTGCCTGTGATTTGTTGTTTTGTGAGTTGCTCTAGCTCAGCATGAATTTCTACACTTTTACTTAAATAAATTTACTTATAAACTATCTCAATGCACATGGATGCAGATTGACACTTAAGAGATGAACATTCTGCAAAGCTCTGATTCAGCAAAGTCTTTTGAAATGCTCATTAAAACCATTATATTGTGTTATTTATATGTAACCTGAAGTGCTGAGTGCCAGTGGTAAGTGCAGTACATCGTAGTTTTCTGGCACTGCTGTGCCAACAGCAGTGTCTACCTGCTTGATTCCTCTTCTGTGAGGTGTGCAAGAAATCAACTTCAAATGAATTAGCTGAGTTCTCTAAATCAAAAGGAAAGGTTTATTTCCTTCATGGAAATTACTTTGAGGTATCAGGTTTTGTGAGAAAGGATGCAATAATTCATGTTACTGGCAGGATGCTCAGAACAGTTTTCTCCTTTCTTTGACTCAGATTAAGAACTTGCTGGACATGAACATCTTGGCCTTCATTCCAATCATCCTCCTTGGAGTGTTTAGAGGTCTCCTAGGAGCTTTCTTTTTTTCCCTAAATTTAAAGATGAATCAATTACATATGCAGTTCTTTAATTCAATTCCAAAGTCATCCCTTAGGAAAACAAGCAACCTTTTGGAGACTGTGCTTATCTTTGTAAGTAAATAATATGATTCTCTTATTATATAACGTTTACAGAGACTAATGAGGGCAGGTCACAAACTGCTGGATGGAAAAGTGAATCTGACCTACTGGTACTTAATAATGTGCAACAGAGGAAAGAAAACATGGATTTTCAAAATGCATATATGTATTTAATGTTGGTAGATATATAAGAATAGAGAAGATTTTTTTTTCTTTGTTTGCTTTGGTTTGGTTTTTATGCTTGAAGTATTTTACCTGTAGAGTCACTCTCCCACTACTCTTCTACTCTGATGATACTTTATCAGCTTAGAGACGCAGTGCAGTTGTGTGCTTTTGCATTTGTTAGCAATCTTTGGAGAGCTCAAATGTTCTGGTAAGACATGGGGCCACTTTACATCTAGGCTTTGGAGTTTCCATTTGGTATCATACATATCTCTTTGGGGAGAGTCATGCCATTGGAAAAGATAGAGTATAGGCAAAGGGTTGCCGTATTTTGAATATTTTAATGCTTTTCAGTTTTATGCTTTGGTTATAGCTTAAGCATGTTGTTTTGAAGAACATTATGACCCTAATAATCCTATAAAGACAGACTGAGAGAGTTGGGTTTATTCAGCCTGGAGTAGAGAAGGTTCTGGTGAGGCCTTAGAGTGACTTCCAATACCTGAAGGGGGCTGCAGAAAGGCTGGGGAGGGACTTTTTACAAGAGCATTTAGTGACAGAACAGGGGGAATGGCTTCAAACTTAAAAAGAGCAAGTTTAGATTAGATATTAGAGAAATTCTTGGCTGTGAAGGTGGTGAGACACTGGACAGGGTTACTCAGGGAAGTTGTGTATTCCCCATTCTTGGAAGTGCTCAAGGCCAGGTTGGTCTAGTGGAAGGTGTCCCTGCTCATGGCAGGGGTATTGGAACTAGATGATCTTTCAGGTCCATTTCAATGCAAACCATTCCATGATTAAATGTGAAGAAATAAAACTTCAGAACTTTTCTACTGCACTTCTAGTAAATTGTGCAAATTTGAGACTCTCTGCAAGTTTCTTTAGTGAATACTTGTCATAAATATTCCTTCCATTATTTCTCAGGAGTTTTTTTTCTGAGGAATTTTCCACTCTTTTAAAGTGTTGAGATAACCTATCTTTAGGGAAACTGCTGCAAACTAAAGCCCCTTTCTTCTGCCCTCTTACAGGCAGACTTGCCAGTATGTTTTATGTATGCCATATCAATTTTTTTAATATATCCTGCTTTCTCTTCTCTTCTCTCCTCTCCCTGCTGGAGAGAGGACTGCTGAACTGAAGACCAGTGAGTTGGCTATAGAGATGCTCTCCTCCCATCAGCCCAGACATCCTTTCAGCAGCTTCCACTCTGAGCCCATAAATATACATAAGTTTCAGGGAAAGGCAATCACCTTGACTTGCATTGACAGCCTGCATGATACTGGGAGGAAAACAATATTTTAAATATGAGAGAGGAAGCTTTTGGAGCTAAAAGTGTGAATAACTGTAGGTTGAGGCACATGGCCAAGTCTCTGCAAGCTCTCCACAGACTGGTACAGATGCACGTTTCCCAAAGGTTTACCTCTCCATAGGGTCAGAAAGAGTGCATTTCATTTAGTTCCTGGAAGTTCTGTGTGTGCTCTGGCAGTCCACCACTTCTTCTCCCTAGTCCTGCTTTTGGTCAGAGCAGAAATCTGCTGTTGGGTTCCCTGTTGGCACATCAGAGGTGAAATCTCACCTGGGTAGGAGGAAGAGGAGGAGGGATCCCGGTGAAAGGGCTGTGCTGGAGCATGCCCGTGCAGCTGATGACAGCTGAATTTCAGCTCCTCTTAGTGGCAGGATGCTGGCATTTCTGTTGGCAGCTGAGTTTGCTCACCATCTACTGAGGGAACACACCCCGATGAAGCTCACTTCAAGCTTTTTGCTTCCACGTTTGACAGAGTGAGTAAGGTCAGTGAGGAAAACAGGATTTCTCAGCTTTAGGGAGTCTTTCCCCTGCCCAGCCTTCTCACGTTGTGCTACAGCATTGCTCCCCTATCTCTCTACAGATTGGTGGCTTTGTGCTGTTGAGCACTGCAACAAGATATTTTAACCAAAATCCAGTTTTCAGTCCTGCAGGGCGAGGAGCTGAGTCCCATGTGTGACTTCCATTAGTCCTGTGGAAATGTCATTGTTCCCAAAAGACCTCTGTTTGCAAGAGGCTGGGTTTGTAACAACTACTGTTTTAGCAATTTGGAGCCAGAGTGCTATGTTTGACAGCCATCTCCCCTGCCATTGGGAAGCCTTTGGCTTTCTCATGCTACATTACAGAAACGTTGCACAAACTGCTTAAGCACACAAAAAAACCACTGCTTATTACTCTCTGGAGTAAAAACCAAAACATGAATCAACACAAGCCAGTAAGAGCCTATATGTTAGAAGGCACTATAGAACTAAATGTAAGATCATCTAGCAGAGATTTAGTGCCAGACCCAAAGAAAACTCCTAAGAGTTATTTTATGTTGTTTAAGAAGTGGTGCCTTGCTGACTCCAAAAGTTCATGGAGTGGTTAGCACCCTGCCAGCTTGTACCTGAAAATGGGAGAACAGCATGTGTTTTGTAGGGCTGTGGTGCTTATAGAGCTTTTCTGCATATATTTGCCTTATTCTTGCATTTTTTTTAAATTCCCCTTTTTTTTTTTTTTTTTTTTTTT
>VXBI01005372.1:1319743-1334675 GCA_013397375.1 Toxostoma redivivum
TTCTTTTTTTTTTTTTTTTTTTTTTTCACCTTAACTTTGTAGCATGAACTCTTATTCAGACTGTTTTCCCTTTTCTGTTAGCTTTAGAAGACCCTGCTCAGGTCACAGTCCTTATTTTATTATAACTTGGCAGAAAAAGGCAGGAAAGAAACTGTTTGATCTGAGACAGAACCATGCATTTTTTTTTTTTTTAATAAACTCACATAATGAGGCAGCTGAAAGAAACTATGTCACAGTGACTTTAACCAAAAATAATCTTGTATAAACCAGTTTGCATTTAAACTTGGAAAGAACCCATCACGGTATCTTCCACACCCACAACCTAACCCAGAGTACCATTCCTTTGACTGGAATTGAATATCTAATCTTCAGCTCATAGATTAGACGAAGCTGTCTTCTAAGTGCCCTACTGCCCCTTGGCCTGCATTTGCTTCTCCTCAATTCATCACCTTTCTCTCTGTGAGGAAATCACAATGTAGATAATGTTTTGCCAAGAATCTGGCAGAGCTATCTTTCTTTTTCTATTTTTTTTTAATCATGTTGAATAATGCTTCTGTTCCAAAAGCTCTGTGTTTCCACGGGCAGGGTGGACAATTTAAGGATATATGCATATATACTTAATATATAAGCTGTCAAAACTTTAAAGAGATACTTGAGAGGATTATTTTGCTTTCTACCTAGCTGTGAAGATAGGCTACTGCTTTAAATCTGTAGCCACTGGCTCTGGGCTAGCTGTCCCTCTAGCTCCCTTTGGACTTTGGTGTTTTGGCAAAAAGCTGACCTGGCTTTGAACTGTCCCAGAGTCGAGTTTTCAAAAACAAAACCTGACCTAAGCTTTGTGAAGACTGAACTACTCCCAGTTTCAGCTATCTGTTGTAGATGTGTTCTGCCCATAAGCTTATAATATGTGAGATACAGGGGAACAAAGGCTTGAGATACAATAGTCTGACAACTTGTCACAACTGCACCCAGCTGAATCTTGGTTTAAAGGTTTCCATAAATGTGCTATCTGAGCTGTATAATAGTTGTCCACAAGGAGATGAAATTTTGTGCTTGGAAAATATATTATTGCTCTGGTGTGTTCCTGTAATTTTTCTCCAGACGTCTACTGAAATATTTTCCAAATATCTTTTTATTTTGGGTGTATCTTTAATTTGTATAGACATTTAAATTAATCTCAATTAAGATAAAACCCTGAACATCAGTTTTGAATGAAGTATAACTCTTAGACTGAACTATATTAGTATGAAAAACACAGCACTGAAATGCAGTGCAGTCATCTCAGTAAAAACTCCCTTTGCTTTTGGTGAATGCAAAGCAGCCAGTAAAAACACCTTCTGCTGTGTTCTGTTTCAAACGTTTTTCATTTCAATCATGTTTACTTCAAAATGGGTATATGGAAAACTAGAAGGTCCTGATAAAGTATCTTCAGCCATTTGGATTGCAATGTCTGTGTCTCCACATAGCATCTAATTAGCTTTATGCTCTATAGCTGTCTAGTACTGCTAGGATGTCTAGGAACTTCTTTCTGTTGATTAACTGAGTATTAATCCTGTCATAACATACTCATGAGAGAAGGGAAGCAATAAGTTTGCAAGTTAGAAACGAGTTAACTGTTCATACTGACCAGGGACTTCAAATTTGCACAAATGGGGAGGAATTTAAATAGAAGTAATGGACCCTTTCTGACACACAGCATACTTTTAAGTACCAATGGAAAAAAAACTTAATGAAAGACGCACAGATTCCTGAGTCCCTGCTGTGGCAGCCTGCAAGAACTCGGTCTGGCTGCATCTTCACCTTCTGCCATGGTTCAGGGTGGGCAGGCTGGCTGTGTATAGAGCATTCCATGTGCTCCAAATCTTCCTGGAGGTACCAGTGCTCTCTGCTGGCCACAGAGTCCAAGGCCAGACACCTGGCTGCAGCAGTCACATCCCTGAAGTTAGATTGGATGAATCTTGGCCTTACTCATTGCTTATAAGCAAATGTGGGATACATGGGCAGGTCAAAAGGGCAATTTTCTTGTGGTAACTGATGGCATTAGTGGGTTTAGGCACTCTTTTTTCTTAATTTTGGTCCATCCTTACATCTCACAGTGGACTGTTTACTTAATACCTGCAGGTATGTGCGACAACTATTACAGTATATTTACTGTATTTCCTTCCTTGCACTCTTGTCTTGAGAGACTGCCAGATGAGAAACAACTCAGAAACATAAGTGGAGAGGATCACCATGAGCATATCTATGACAATACAGTTATTAACCATTTCTTCCAGTTAGCTGTTACAAAGATTTCAGATGGAAAAAACCCAAAGGTGTGTCAGACCTGAGTACTTAAAATTAATTCATGTAGAGACAAAAGTCACACTTAATTTTTTTAATCACTGAAATTTAATCACACAAACTTTTCCAGTGAGAGGCATTTGCCGACATGTCAAAATAAGGGGGGATAAAAGGAGAAAGAAAGAAACAAACGAAAGGGAGCTAAACATGTAAAAGAGCATGAAACATGGCCATGGCTGTAGGTATCACACAAGCTCTTCTTCAATTTGGAATCCTAATTATGCTTTACAAAATGTAAAGGCCTTGTAGATAGGTATATAAGTCTATAGCAGACAGGAACTTGAACTGGAAATCTGGAACTGGAAACTGATGAAAAATCTTTGTTATTCTCAGCTCCAGTTGGCTGAGTGACATGATTTGATCAGTCCTCTCTGGGGGAACACAAATAGGTAACCCAGCACAGACCGTAATCCAGGAATTTATTGTGGGAAGTATTGTGTTAATAAACAGGCAGGGAATATGTGGCTAAATGGCTTGGGATTTTGTGGTTAAACAGCTGGAGAGGTCCTGGAATCTGATACAGGCTTTGCAATACAAGTATATTTCTTAAGAAATACATATGAAGAATCAAGAGGAAGTAGAAAAATAGTTGCTCAGACTGAGGTTAGATGACAGCTTGATTTCACAGCCATTGCAAATGGACACTGCCAACTTATGGTTTTGCAAATTCATACATTTGTAAAATATTTTAATTTGTCCTTCCACGTGGGCAGCATCTATACACATTGCATAAAACAAACTGTAAATACTGACTAGCTTGCCATTAGTGATGGGAGTGATTTCATGGTTTAGCACCATGAATGGTACTCTCCAGTTTAGTACCCCCATTAAAAACCATGAGCTGCTCCTCTTCCCTCTCTGGTGGGAGAAAAAAGCAGAAATCACAGACTGAGATGAGAACAAATTACTGGAAATAGCGCTGAGATAAGGAAACAAATAGTAACAGCAACCACAGTAGTAACAAGAATATACAGAGAGAGGGTGATTTACATGCCAAATGCTCACGAAGCCCAAGTCAATGAGAAACAATGGTGGACAGACCCCATGCCTTCCACGCTTAGTCCTTCTTGGAAGAAAAGGAGCCCTTTCCCCTGTCCCTGGCTTTTCAGATGTCCCGGATGTAAAATGGTATTGAATTCCACAAGATCTTTGCCACACCCCCTCCCACTGACCTGGGCCAGAGCCAGGGCAATTCCAAACAGCTTATTTAAGTATATAGAAAGCACACATGCTTTTCCATGTTTGCCACCAATTCTAGTCTATTATTTAACTTGTAATACTTGATTCAGTATTGTTTGCTATAATAAGTATTTACATTTTCTTTATAAAAGCAGCCTCTGTCACTTAGTACCAGGACTTGGTATCTATGGCTATTTGGGTTGCTACAGGAAAAGCCTTTTTCCTCACTCTGACATAGTTGGGTTTTTTTTCCCCTCTTTATTTTAAGGACTAAATGCTTGCAAAATGTTATTTTTCAAAACAAAACTCTTTTTTTGCTGTTAAGAAAAAACATCTGAAACCACGACAATTTTTTTGTCTGTCTCTAAATCCAAACTAGTCAGGCTGATCCAACCTAGAGGCTGGATGGTCTTAGTCCCAATTTTTCATGTGGTGTGGCTACAAGTTATAAAGAGTACATCATGTTGAAACTGGATAGATCTGAAAGGAATTAAGCATCAAATTGCCATGGACTTTGTAAGGTCATGCACATGCTGAAGGTAGTGATGATGTCTCTAATGAGCTTGTAGTGAGACTAAATGTGGAAAAGAAGCTTGTTCACTCTTCTCCTTTTCTTAGGAATTGAAAAAGGGAATTATTATTGCAGCTGTAAGACCTTAGTTAGGATCATTTAAATTTGGCTCATCTCGGAATAATGTGAGCTTATCAGTCAGTGCTCCAGAAGCTGATAAATATAATTACCCTTTTGAGATCCAACAGATTAGTAGTAAGCACTCTTGCAACAGGAGATGCAATAAGAACCAAATAACAAAGAAATTGTCAGATGCTGAATTTTGTCTTGTGTATTGATGCAACTCAGTCAAGTGTATGGTTTAGCTTTTAAACTGTGGTAGTGAAAAATGCAGCCCCAGATGGGGCTGTATGTGGCTGTGCCAGCATGACAGTACTTCCTTCTATCATAGCTTCTCCTCACTGAACAGTGCTTTTGGTAGTGTTTCGTAGCTCTTCCAGAAGGCATTGAGCAGGCATTCCTTGGAGAAGGAGGAATAGGAGGTCACAGGAAGGCAAGAGAAGGGGGTTAAGAAGCAATGGGTTTCTTCCATCAGCAAGTCTCAGTTGTGCACATGTATTCCTGCAATGCAGTCCTTCTGTTGCCACCAGGGAGAAATCTGTCTACTAAATGCACTGACTTCAAACAGGAAGAGTTAGTGGTACAAACACCTCCATGTGAACAAGCCCTACACCTCCACTCTCTGTGCTTTACTCTTCTTGCTCAACCATTTGCACTTTAATTGTAAAAACCCACTTTCTTCTGTTGTTTCTCTTTCCATTATTTTGGCATTGCTGCAGTCATCAAATTGCTTCTCAGATGTGCTGTTTTTTGAGTGTGCATTCCTTTACTGGTAGCAAAGACATATGTATAGAACTGGAGGCTTTAATATAAGTGAGTTACACAATCATATGGCTTCGAAACCAGGGCAGAGTAATCAGGTTTTGCTTCTTTTATTGACCATTATGAATTTGTAATATAGTCTTGTTTGAGAGGTTGGAATAATGTAAAAAACAAATACAAGATTGGGAAGTATCTTATGTCCCTTTGGTTGCCAATCTGGGGTCTGGAAGAAATTTTCTTACACTAGATGTTGGCTGCATTTTAATTTTTCCTTGTAGTTCTGAGCAGGGATCAGGTGGGTCAAATACCACAGGTCTCCTGCTCTTTGTTCCAGGAACAGAGTTCATACTGTTACTGTCTAAGTTGTGGTGATATCCAAAACATGCTGACTGCTTTCCAGACTGGAAGAAGGAAGTTGTACCTGCTTGGAGAGTTCAGTTGTTCTGGATGACAGAGATTGAGAAAGCATCCAGGAATAGCAGAGCTGTACAGAAAGGCTGGTTGTGGTCAGCATGATAACTGGCAGTCTGAGCTGCAAAATGTTGAAATAACTGGTGCCAATGTTTACCAAAGGAGAGCTTTGAGAATGTGTGGGACAGACATCTTTGAGGTGTGGTTTGAGTATAGCCTGTGCTGCTATGGAAGAGGAAACCTCTAAGTCTTTCCTGCTCTCCATGGTGCTCTCCAGTGCAAAGCTTTCTAATTGCAAATGCATCCATCAGCTCCGAGTGCTGTGCTTATCCACCCAAGTGCTCCTCAGGAATGATACATTCTTAGTCAGCTAATATGCCCCTTTTGATAGCGTTACAAGGTTGTGTGAGCAAAGTGGCCAAGGCTAGGCTATGCATTTTAATTCCCCCCTCCCCCCACCCTGTTTTCTGTGTTTAGACAGCATACAGTAATTCCTGGTTTTGGGAATTTGGGGTTTCAGCAGCCAGAAGTTTGTGACGAGGAATATATGGATTAATAAACCAGATAGATTAGTAGAATAAATTACAAACTGATCTAATAAACTAGATTTATTAGTTAACAAAACAACTTGATTGGGATGTATAAGGGAAAGTTGGCTTTTTGTACAAATTGACATTTTCTGTACAGACAGCAAGGCAAGTTATAGTCATCCATTTAATATTTTTTTTGCTTTGCTTTTAGTATTTATGCATAAATAGATCAAGAGGGAAATTTCAGAAACAAGCTGTTCATCAAGTCCATGGATTGGTCCAGATGGAGTCAGATACTCTAATCAAGCCTTCAATCAAGATAAGGGGAGTTATGTGATTGATACTTGATAAGAAATCAAATAGCTTGAGGGTATATTGAAGCATATTCACTCATAAGGCAGGTTTTTTTAAAGTAATGTAATGCTCCCTTCTGACATATCAGAACTAATTGAGACAAACATGCTGGGAAGATCCTGAATTACTACCTCTGAAAGGAAGGGGAAAAGGAGTAGTCCTGCTCAAGTAGTCCAGTTGCCTTTCTTTGGCTTAAATTGCTGCAGTTCCTCCTTATTTAGATCAGGATTAACATCACACAGACCAGACTGGAGAGAACATATATTCCTTGTTTTCCTGGAAGTGCCCCAGATACTGAAGGTGTAAACTCATTGCTTTTTAAAAATAAGGTTAAGGCACAAACTGCATTTTTGTAAAAGGACCTTTTAATGTTTTGTATCTCTGCAGTCTCTTCCTCTGTGTTGCAGATACTGTGCTTCCAGTTGAAGGTGGGAAGCAAGGGATCCCACAGCTAGTAGGACTCATGAAGAATCTGGATGCACGTCTCTTTGGTATTTTATTTCATCCCTAGCTGTTGAACAGTGGGTTCTGGACTTGCCAGTGGCCTGGTTATTCCTGTTCTTCACTTCAGTCCTGGTTTTTATGCTTCCTGTATGAAAGGCCTGTGTCAAGTAGCAACAATCTGCTTTGTAGGTTGAAACTTGGCAATAGCAAAGCACCAACTGCTTGGAGGAAGCTGTATAGGTGGAAGAGAATGGGTTGTTTGGAAAGAGCTTCTAAAATTGGGGAAAAGAATGAAGAAATATCATCTGGGAATAGCTGTGGAAGGACCATAGCCAAAACTGTGGACTTTCCAAGTGTAGATCATTTGAATCCTCTGGCGATCCAGAAAGAGTCTCAGCTTCTGGCTCCATCTCTGCAACCGTAGGAATATGGGTTCAGATCCAGACTTTTCATCTGTTTCTTGTGTATGTAATAGCCTGAATCTTAATCTTGGACATAACACCATGAACTTTGGAGAAAACTTCAGTTGAGTCTTTGTCATAGTTTTTAGAAAGCTGTTGTGGACTAGAGCAAGGTTCTTGCCATGATGTTGAGAGGCTTGATGTTCAGCAGGCAAGGGGTCATAGCTGGAGAATGCATAATGCCATTCAAAAATATTGAAAAAATATAAAAAGAATTAGTTGTGTGCATAACCTCCTGCCTTTGCCCTACTCCTATGTATTCAACTCCTACCATCTCCAAACTGTTGCCAAAATCAATTTTTAATATGCAGTGTTTGCTGAAACATAGCTGAATAGATATAGACAGTTAAATCTATCAGTCAGCACTCATGTTTTTGACCTGATAACCTAATTTTTATAACCAGTCTAGAACTACACAGAGTTTTAAAAACCATTCCAGAACTGCATCTGTCAATCAAATAGATCAGTTGTATGAATGAACAGGAAAAAGTTGTGTAATGGTGCAAGATAATGCTCCTCAAATCATAGAAACATAGAATATCCTGAGCTGGAAGGGACTCACTAAGATCATCAAAGTCCATTTCCTGGCCCTGGACAGGACACTCCAAGAATCATGCCATGGGCCTTTTCCAAATGCTTCTGGGACTCTGTCAGGTTTGGTGCTCTAACCACTTCCCTGGGAGCCTGTCCCAGTGTCCAACCCCCCCTCTGTGTGAAAAACATTCTCCTAATATCCAACCTAAACCTCCCCTGACACAGCTTCAGGCCATTCTCTCTGTTGCTGACCACCAGAGAGAGGAGTCCAGTGTCTGCCACTGCTCTTCTCCTCACAAGGAAGTTGCAGACTGCAATGAGGTCTCCCCTCAGTCTCCTCCAGGCTGAGCAGACCAAGTGACCTCAGCCACTCCTCATAAGGCTTCCTCTTCAGACTCTTCACCACCCTCATGGCTCTTCTTTGGATGCTCTGTAAGAGCTTAATGCCTTTTTTATATTGTTGTGCCCAAAACGTCCCACAGCACTCCAGGTGAGGCTGAGGAGAGGCCACAGAGCAGAGCAGGACAATCCCCTCCCTTGTGATGCTGTGCCTGATGTCCCCCAGGACAGGGCTGGCCCTCCTGGCTGCCAGGGCACTGCTGGCTCATGTTCAGCTTGCCATCAGCCCCCGGGCCCTTCCTGCAGTGCTGCTCTCCAGCCCCTTGTTCAGCAAAATGTGACTCTGGAGAATGCGGGCATCGATCCCGCTACCTCTCGCATGCTAAGCGAGCGCTCTACCATTTGAGCTAATTCCCCCCATGCACAGTTGGAAAAGAAATAACTATGTAATATATATCATAAAAATTACTGTTGTATGAATAATAATAATAATTCTTCATAATTTCTGGGATGTGAGTGTACAAATCCTATTCATTGTCTGACACTTGAATCTGTGAATACCTAATTCCTTGCATCTGCGATGGAATATTGTGTATCACATCAGCAATTACCTGTACAACTACATTTTGGTGTAGCTCTTCATTTTTTGCCCACTTATAATATGCCTGTAATATTTTACTTCCCAGGTTTATGGGGTAAATGCAGACTTAATTTTGAGAAATTTTATAAGGCTGGAGTTCTAGAAGTGTGGCCTTTTAATCTGAAATATCCCAGTGTGTATTATTGTGACCTATACTTTTGACTTTTGCTATAAGGTTAATTCTCATTGTGCTTGGAAGGACATGAAGAGAGAGATGCTGTTAGTCTTTTTTCTTCAGGATGTGGTAAATCTGGCAGGTTCATGCTTGTGATTTGCATTAAGTAAATGGTCATACTAAGGAAGGTTGCTAGAGCTTTTTGTGTGAAAGGAGTCACTACAGAACCTGAAAAAATTAATATAGGATGAAAAGAATGTTAAAGCATTTCCAGAAAACACCATCACTGGCAAAAGGATGGCTCTTTTTCTTCTTGCATACAGGTGCAGAGGACCTTTATATGGCAGGATGATGGGATTGATCCTTGTTTCCTTAACTGATGTTCAAACTAATGAATATGGAGTATGGATTAATGCAGGTCTCTGCTTCCATCAGAGCTGCCTCATTTTTCAGAGGTGTTTTAAGACTAACCATCCCCCTCACTGTGATAATGGTAGGTATGTAGAGTTTCTAAGTTTTTTGTGGCCAAGGTTGGGTTGAGCTTTTGCTGCTGCAACTAAATGAACATGCGCATTGAACCAGAGAGAAATAAATTATTGGCCTGTCTGTTTCTGGTTTGCCCAAAGAGGGTGTTGTGTTGTGTTTTGTTTTGTTTTGTTTTTATCTGGGGACTTTTGCTTCTGGATTGTATGTTTAGAAGTAACACTTCGATTGAGAAATCTGACCGTCTCTTTTCCGATTTTTAATTTTTTTGAGGTTACAGGAACGATAATGCCATCAGTGGTTTACAAAGAAGAAAAGGAATGTTTCTGCTGGGTTACAAAACAGTTGTAGGTCACACTGTTTGCCTTGTGAATTCACTTCTGTGGGGGATGAGGGCCTTGTACAATTCACCTTTTAATACTGGGGTTGAGTATGGCCTCCTGGATGAGTAAGTGAAGGATTTACAGTACAGGCAAGTGATCTGAAGGGGAACCTCACAGGTCTCTCTGGTCAAGTTATGCCTCATAGATTTCAAAATTTTGGGATTCATTTGGACCACATTTCATATTTTGGTTTCCCCCTCCTTTTGTAACAGAACATCTTGAGTCTGCATTACAATACTTTCCAGGCAAACTTCTGAAAGCTGAAGTATTTGCAAATAATACTCTTTTACTTAGAGAGGGTGTTCGTTTCTCTCCCTGATTGCAACACCTGGGGACAGTGAGTTGGAAGGCACAGCTGAAATTCAGCTTAGTCAACAGAGAAGTGAAGTTGAGGTCACAAGGGGGAAGTTTTCACCCTTTCACAGCAGGACATTCAAGGCCTGTGAGTGTTAGTGTGTGTGGAAATTTCACCCATGACTAAACCCAGACTTGGCTGCCCAACTGGTTTGGCCCAAAAGTATCTCACTGAAATCTTTGCAGATGTCAGAATTCACACGCAGTGACTAAGGCTGGATTTTCCCCCCTAGGACGCTGTTGCACAGTGTTTGATAAAGTGGCTGTTCATTGGCACTCATACCAAACTGGGTCCATATTAGCAGTAAGTTGAGTAAATTGTGTAGGAAGCATTTTTTTTAATGTTCTAGCTTGAAAGGTGTTGTGTGCACAAAAAACCTTTTCTTTATTATTGTAAAATAATAATTAGAGTGATTATGGAAAAGGTCCTCCTTCAGTGTCTTCTTGCTGCTTTAGCACTTACTTATCAATTAGGTAATTAAGTAAAAATGAACTCTGCTATTTCTGCTTCTGTTATTGTTGTTATGTGTATTTCAGAAGTTAGTGTGTGAATTGCTGTGGCCAACTAAGACTGTAAGACTTGAAAGGGGGAAAGTTGATGCCTGAACACTAGATGTAAGTTTTCTGAGAGCCCAGATTACGTCTAAATGTAATGTCTTTTCCAAAGTAGGCCTGGATTTTCTCATAATGCCTCAATATATTTTAATTTAAGTATCATTTATAAACCATTACTTTACAGTCTTTCTGCAGGTATAAGTCTTTAGGGGCAAAAGCAGTTGATTGACATTTTCCTCAGCTCATGAGGCTGTGCTTTATCACAGAGAAACGAGAGGTGATTCTATGCCAGAACACTTGCTGGTCTTAGATGGCAGGAACTGCTTTTCATTCAGTTCCAGTACAGAGAAAATTTCTACATTTTCTTTTCTTCAGTTTCTCCCTATCTTCCCCACCACCTGTACTTGTTCTCTGTTTTCTAAGTGCCTCTGCACATGCAGGTGCCTCGGATGCAAAACAATATCTGGGAACTCTTCAGAGCTGTAGGGAACTGAGTTGAAAAGGCCCTAGAAAAAGGAGGAGGAATGCATTGCAGTGCGTTCTGAATTCCCCTAGGTGTCATATTCTAACCCTTCTGCGCCTCTGCATGGGCAGATTCTGTTTCAATTTATGTTCATCCAAGATAAATAGCTCCATTGCTTGAGGAAATATTAATTTTTAAGGAGAAAAAAGGTCTTGGACATGACAATGCAAACACATAATTAAAAGGTTGTGCCCTCAAACCATAAAATGCACATATTTTTCCTATATTGTCTGATGGGTTCAAAAAGAATTGGGAATGTTTGTTTTGGCTTTTCACAGCCTTCCATTTGGAAACAGTTATGAATGTGGGACTTGTAGTGAACAGGTTTGTAAGATGCTTTTTTTTTCTTTCTCTCGTGGCAGACCCCACAGGCATCTGCCCACCTCTTCTTTCTTGGCTGCCTGTTTCTACCCCCCATGCTGACACTTGACCCTCATCCTCAGCTTTTTGAGGCAAAGGGTAGATGTGGTGACATTTTTTTTGGCAAGTACAAGGAATAGCCTTATGACTTGCCTTCCCACAGCCTTCTGTTTCCCATGTCTTTTTAAGTGTCATGTGTCCTGAGCTTCCAGGCCTCAGGGTGCTCTAGATGTGAAGAGGAATAGCCTCTTTCTATAGTGTGTTTTCTCTCTAGCTAATTCTGTATTTTTAACATTCCTTTTATTTTTACTTCTCAATAAAAATGTCTCACGAGTGTTAAAGAGGAAAGGTGGCTCTGTTCAGTACTTGTTGATGTGCTTGTGTGCAAGCTGACAGAAGTTTCATTTGCACCAATTTGGATCCTTTATCCTATGAGTTGTTTTTCCTTCTATTACACATGATAGAAAGTAACCCTGACTCTCAGCCCTTTCTTGCCTATTCTGTTCAAATAGAATTAAAGCAGCATATCACTTTATTAGCCAAATTTATTTCTCCAAGAAATCTCTTCTGATGAATATGGGAAATGCAATTAATCCTGAAAAGGTTAAGACTCTAATTCCTCCTCTGAGTGTGAAACACTGGAATATCAGGCTTTTGACAGATGTAGACTAAAGGAAAAAAGAGACTATTCCTTAGGATTTGGAAGTGGAAATGAAACGTCATTATATAAACCAAAGGCAAATCTCCCCAGGGGGTTAAGTCTCCTAGGACAAACTCTGTCCCAGAGTGTCCTGTGAATGTGGGTGGGGCTGCTGTGAATGAACGGGTTGTGCTAATGGGCATGATGTTGGTACTGAAACATGACCATCTGATGGGAGTTCAGACCATTATGAAAAGTTGCTTGTTAATGTCTATCTGAGTGTCCAATATGGCAGAAATAAAGAGCTGTATGTAAAATCATCTGGTACTTAAGATAGTAATGAAGGCTCAGAAATGAGGTTGGTTCATGCTTTCTGTTGTTTGATGCCTACATTGAAACAGGCAGGGCACTGTATAGAATAAACTATGCTGCTGTAAGTGACCACTGTCTTATGGTTAGGAAATTTGATATGTATTTGTTATACACATTCCATTAGTAATGAAAATGAACTTTTTTTTTTTTCCATAATCTGAATACCTCACTTGTAATGTATACTTCTGACATGTTCCACAGCATTGCTACAGGTCATCTGGAGTAAGTGTGATGAAATTGCTCTGACAGCATGTAGTAACAACTAAATCCTTACCTCTCCCCTCTCTGGGTATTCCTTCAGTACTTCTAATTTAGGCAAAATGTGCTTAGCTGAAATTATAGGCAGGATGCATTGTTGCAAATTCTGGGGTTACCCTTCTCAGTTCCTCTGAGAGAGGCTCTCAAGAAGCTTAAGTCCTTTCACAAGAAATTTAAGTGGGGCATTGTTTTACGGATGTGACGTGAGGATACAGCACAGACAACCACCCAATCCAGGTAGTGGGAAGTTACAACAAAATCAGAACGGTGATATAAGATGTTAGAAAAATAAGCACAGAACTTCTAAAATGCGTGTCAAATCTGCCTGGTACCAGTGAGAATTTTCACCAGAGAGTTGCTCATTTGTTGTAGGGAGCAAGATGCTGTATTTGAAACCCTTTCCAGTGATGATGATGCAAGCAGGAAGGATGTTTTTGAAAATGCTAACACACATATAAATTCTGAGTCTTTCTTTCTTGAGTTGAGTAAGCTAATAGTGCATAGCTGATGTCTGAAGACCAAACAGTGAAAGCAATCTCTGGCTGCTAAAGAGACTGTCAGGAGGCCAAAAATCCTCATTGACTTTAAATAAAATTTCTCTTGAGGGAGTCCAGATCTAATGGATAAGAGCTCTATTCTACAGGCAAAGATGGATAAATTGTACATTAACTGGGCAACAAAATAGTGATGTATATCAGGCTTGGATTAAATGTGAATATTCATTGGGTGTAAGTTCTCAGGTTTCTTCTTGACAAATGGGATGCTAGAAAAAGTCTCTATAGCTGTGCCTTTGAGCATTGTTGTGGGTCCCTTCCAACTCAGGGTATTCTGTGATTTCTCATGACATAAAACAGTAGTGCCTGTTTGCCTTCAGCAGCCCCTACCTCCATTTGGGTGAGGGCTGTTTCTGCCACCTTGGCCTCCTGTTTTTCCCTCTTCCCATCTGCTCCTTGAGCTGGAAAGTAAGGACGAAAGCAGCCCACAGTATGAAATGGTTTGTCCCTCCCTGGTTTATAAGTGCCTGCTGGTACTTGCTGTTGTGTAGGCAGCGAGGAGAGCCTGCAAAGAGAGCTGGGTGTTGAGCAACGAGGGGCTCTGGCAGAGCTGGCTGCCCTTGGAGGTGCAAAAGGTTATCAGTGCAAACTATGTCTAACGTGAGACTTGCTCATGCACTAGCTGCCTTAGAACCTGCCATGGTAAGAGAAAGGCCAAGGTCAAGTTGGATGGGACTCTGAGCAACCTAGTCTAGTTGAAGGTATCCCTGCCTATGGCAAGGGGTTTGGATCTGGATGATCTTTAAGACTCCTTCCAACCCAAACCATTCTATGATTCCATGAAGGAAACAATAAAAATACTCTTTACACAGCTAAGTTTAGAATTAACTAGAGTGCAGGTGCCTTTCTGTAATGTATAGTTTCCACCTACTTTGTCTTAAGCCTTTTTTTTTTTTTTTTGTAGATTATTAAATGGTCAAAGTGAGTGCTGGCACAAAGCTGGGCTTCTGTACAGTGCCCTTATGTTCTTGCAAATGGAGTAGCAGGTGACCCTGAAGTGACAGAGCTTGAGAGCTGTGGCACAGCCATGCTGTGAGATTCAGAAAATGGAGACTATTGAATCTTAGTCCATGACAGGTTTCCAGGGCAGGTCGTATGGCATGAGTAATTACAGGAAGCAGGATATTTTGCAAGATGTCAAATTAAATGTTTTAATTGGTCCTTTTGGTCTTAAAAGAAACCAGTCTTGTTTTAAGCACATAAAACATGGTGTTACATCTGGCTAGTTGAAGAGGAGGAACTTCCCTTCCAAACTCATAGTACCATCCAAAATGTGATCCTTTCCTAGATAAGGATTATAGTTTGCTGAGGTGCGAGGAGAAAAATTCTCTGAGAGCAGAATATGCTTTTGGCATACTGAGAAGCAGGAGAACAGGCAGATTTGAAAGACATTAATTTCTTGTTCATGTGAAAGATCCTATGGTCAAGTAAGATTAATATGATCTTATGGTCAAATATAGTAAAATAACTCTGTGGTTGGAGTGCTGGTAAACACTGAAGTCTGCAAGAGCTTGTTTTTTCACCACCACCCAGTTTAATGATTTCAAAAAGTTTGCTTCTCCTCTATTTTTGGCTGAAAATGAGGACTTCGGATTTTTTTCTGCAAAAACCTTGGACATTTCATCAGAAAGCTGAACATCTGAAAAACCCAAACTAAAAAAAAAAAAAAAAAAAAAAAAATTATTTGTCTTGTTAAAAATTAAAAAG
>VXBI01005372.1:1334738-1350562 GCA_013397375.1 Toxostoma redivivum
TTTTTTTTCTTTAAGGAATGAAATATTTGCCATGAAACACCAAAGAAACTGGAGGCCCAATACATGGTGTGTCGTGGGAGACAGAGTTTAATCAGAGAGGCCAAGCCAAATCCAATTTTAAAATTCTCAAGAGATGACAATATAGCATTCCAAATGAAAGCTTCTTGGGTTCTAACTTGAAAAATACTGCTCTATAGGGATGATAAACAATTTGTCAGGTCACTGGAACATTTGATAAAGGTTGTATGTTTGTAGGGAAAATGAAATGAACCTCTTTTTTCTTTCTGGATGGTAGCTTTGTGAACCCAGCCCAAGAAGGTCAGAACAAGTCCCCTCTGATTCCTTCATTCATCATCTGTAAAGAAGAACTGCAACTATGGGAAGTTGGTTAGCCAGCAGGTAATTCCCAAACTAGAAGAGAATCGAGCTCTATCTCTAATGTAGCTCTGTCAGCTTTGGTACCAAGTTTTATCAGTAAAATAAACAGACACAACTGAACTGTACATGGATTCAGTTGGCACTGAAAGTTCCATTGTGCATCTGAAATATTGAAATTGAGATTGCATCTCTCTTTTAAATACACACATTGGAAAAGAAGTTGTAATTTGAGAAGATAAGATTTGTATATAGTCATTTTTCTGGCTCTAGCTATCAGTAGCTTTAAAAGTATTTTATAAATAAAGGATGCAGTGTATTACAACATGCAATGGTACATTTGGGACATGTAACACAAACCTTAGTGAAAGTTCACACGAATTTAACATGCAGAAGTTATTTTTAATTCACAGTATCTTATCTGTTTTCAGTTTTTTGAATTACAAATTGCAATTTGGATGTTTCAAGTACTAATTATTTGCCAAATTTAATTTGTTTCCATATTAAAGGTATTTTCCTGCTACATTGACATGAAAAGCATCTGAAACCATTAAATTTTGTTATATTTTTAACTTTAACAGCTTCATAATGCTGGCAAGAGTGTTTTTTACAAATTTTGGAAAAATTATTTATCTCTGGGACAAAAGCTACCACAATAAACCTACCTCTTTTTTTTTTTCTTGTTGTTGTTGTTGCTTATTTTTTCTGGCTTGAGGGGCTCACAATAATTTTGAATGAAACTCCCCGTGTAACTAGGTGCTCTGATGAATGGGGGCTTGGGGCCAGAGATCCTCATTTGATTATTGGACCCTGATGAAACAGGAGCAAGTGGTTACACAACACAGCAGCTGCTGGGCTGGGCATGGTGTGCTTGTGGGATGGAGGCTCCTACTGTAGGTCCTGAGACAGGTAAATCCCTAAGGAAAGGCCATGGTCTCCCCTGGGGCAGAACAACATTTTTTTGCCACAGTTTCTACACGTTCTCTGTTTTTCTGAAAGAGGAATAAGACTGGGTTCAGGATACACATGGTGATGGCAGTAAACGTGGGTGAAAGATGTGCTGCTGTCATGAACAAGACTGAATGGAGATGGGCATCAAGGGGAAGCTGGGAAAGCACATGGAAAAGTAGAAGTATTGAGGAAAAGAGGAGCATAAATGGCATCCAGTGGGACCTGTCCTAATGACAGCTCTTCTCTCATTGTGAAATACCAAAGAGTGATGATGGAAAAACTCATGAGTGCCTGATGGATATGGCAGAGCAGAGATTGCAGAGCCAGACCTGAGCACTTTTCTTGTTTCTCTAAAACAAAATCCCACTAGCACCCCAAACTGGCAGTGGCCAGCCAGGTTGTTATCTGTTGGTGAGCTGTGCAGCTGCAGGTGATTTCTGCAGTTGCTGGTGCAACGTGTGAAACAGCAATACCTGACTTCAGAAAGGATGAAGCTGTACAGACTGTGGAGACTATTGGAGTTGTGCTGCCTGGTGCTTCAGATCATATAGCAAATGCTGAACATCAAGTCACTCTAGTTATAGTGCTTCCTCAGTCTGACCCTTGTTTAAAGAAAAAAATCATTTACTTGGAAGGCTTGAGTCATATTTTTCCCTTTCTCCCACTTGTTTAGCAGAGTGTGTGCAATACTCGGGAGGCAACAGGCAAAGACAAAGGAGAACTGGCTGTAACAAATGACTGCATCCTCACGGCACACTTTGGCAGCACAGACCTTGGGAGATCTCTGATTCTGCCTTCCTGTGACTTGCTCAAGATGGAAGGGCGTGAAAGGGACATTGTGTTCCTGGAGCAGACATGGAGAGAAGATGATAGGAAGCATGCTCTCTGTCAGGAGAGGCATTGCTGTGTGAGAATGCAGTAGAGGCTCATGACAGGTCATGTTGTGCTACGTAGGTGTAGATGAGAGAAGATTTTGACCCTTGTTTCAGAATGAGTACACATGTGCATGCTCTGGATCAGGGAGCATTTTTATCCACTGCTGGCTAACATGGCATGTCCTACAGAGTCCTTACTGAAAGGGTAGGAAGGCATATGTGCCCACCCCACAGGCAAGTTCAAATTGTCTCCTCCTTAGTTGCTTAAAAATAGTTCAAAAATAGATGCCTTAAATGCTGTTACCCCAGCAGGATTACTCAATAGTGAACTTAGCTTTGGATTCTCTCCATGGCCACAGTCTTAATTTTAACTCCTCATGAAAGAATGCCACAAGACTGCTTTTCCATCTGATTTTGGTGGGGAAAGGAAAATCTTATGCAGAAGCTGGGACAAATGAGTAGTAGTCAAGATTTTTCACATCATATTTCCTTAAAGAAGGCAAAGGAAGTGCATAATTATTTGGAAAATAATTTGGCAGATTCTTTCCCACTGCTAGGCTGTTTAATGCATCAGCCCGTCACACTTAAACCATTTAGGGATCACTTGCTGTTTTTGATTACACCTGAGAAGGTTCACAGAAGTTGTTTTGACAGACAAGGCCTAGCTTTCTGTTACTGAGCTGTCTGATATTTTTTCTAATGAAAAGATTAAACCCTAGTAAAACAGTTTTTCAAAATCTTCAAGCCTGCTGATATTCCTAACAGGATAAGTGTTTGCTCTCCTTCACTGCCTGTTGTGAGGAGCCCAGAGTGTTCAAATGGTATGTTTAACACTTTTTCAGATTGCAACCTTTTTACAAAGAAGAGGAGATGCAGAGTACTGTGATACAGATTCTAGTCTTAATCAAATTAATCCCAAAATAATTGGGGTAACAATGTATAATCAGCAAACTGTTCAATACACTAGGTCTACTATTTTCTGCTGAATTTACTCCAACTAGGGGAAGAGCACTGTGTATTTTTTGGCAGTAGCTTTTCTGGAAAATGAAATAAGTGAAACTATTCTCACAGAGAAGGGGATGGGGAATGGTTTCAGGACCTCAGATTTTGTAATGCAGTTCTTTAAGAAACTGGCAGCGAATGAATACCTATGCTCGTTTAGACAACAGCAAGATTTTGTAAGTTTTCTGTTATTTGAGGTCTAATCTCCCACTGAAGTTAAAGTTGAAATGAGTTTCTCAGCCTGTGGTGTAGAGCATTTATCAAAAAGCCTCAGTAAAAACCTTGTGTAGTCTGCGTTGTCTGTAGTCCAAGTGTCTCTTTCTTCTCCAGCCTCTTCTAGACCTCAGGAGCTGGGGAATTAAGAATTCAGAATTCTGGCATTCTGAAGATGTTGGTTTTAGCTTCACTTAAATATGACAGAGATTCACTGAAGTTGTCTATTTAAAAAAACACTCATGAATCATAATTAAAAGCATTCTGCAGTACTGTGAGTTAAAATAGTACCAGGTTGCTTAGCTGGGTTATTATACAGTACAGAGCTTGTTTTTAAAAGATTTAATATGTGAGCCTGCTGAATGTTTGGGCATATTCAGCAACACACATACACAATGCTGCTCTTTTTATTAATAGAAAGTTCACTTGACACAACATGCACCACTGTTACCTTTCTGACACAGATTTAGACAACTTTGAAACCTCCTTTCAGGGTTTCATGTCTGCTGTGTACATAAGGTAAAGAGCCAGATTACAGAAAAAATCACTGATAGATGTCTTTCCAGGGGATGTTGGCAAGAGTCTCTGCTATCACCAATACTGTTTCTGATACCACTTGCATCCATTGCCACAACCTGTCAAAACAGGTGTATTTATAGGCCTTGAGGGACTGAGACAAGAAATCAAACATTTGTACAGCATTTTCCATCAAGTTCCCAAGGCCTGAGACTCAAAGGATTTTAATATGTTTCCAGGGATTACCTAGCTTTGCTGAGTATTTTCGTGTTCTCTTTAGCAGTCAATGTCTTGCTTCTGTACTAGGTCTTAGAAAAAAATGTTCTGTCTTTTACCAGTGAAATCATCAACAAAATGCTGGTTGGCTTCATAAAAACTCACAAAAATATTTAAATTCACATCAGAGAAAACTGGCATGAGAGTTTACTTAACACTATGAATTGAGTTAAACTAAGAAGTAGTGCACCAGTATGACTCATTAGAACTACATTGCTTAAAAAGTATGTGCCTTGCACTGAGATATTTTTTTGTGTTCTGTCTTGGCAGCAGTTAAGCTCTAGGGTACTAGAGGCTGCCTACTCCTTGTAGTGGCTTGGAATAGTTAATGGTGTTGAGTTCTGGAAGAGGAAGGATCCCACTAATTGTGCAATCCTCCTGGCACTAGGGTTTGGCAGGACGTCCTCACAGTGAACCTACGCTGGGTGTGCCGCCCTTTGTAGAGTGTGATGCACAGCTTCGTGTGCCTCAGGCTGCAAGAAATAATCATTTTCAGCAGGGTGAGGGAACTTTAGTGCATAACTTTTCAGGGCTAGCATGACAATTGTGACTTTTCAGGAGATTTATGTTTACTGTAATGCGGCATCCCACTTTTCCAAAAATTTTTAGCGGTGATTGTGGTGAGTGATAAGGAGACAGTAAAGCGAGTTGAGTTAATGAACGTAGTCCTAAGATTATAAAGGATTTCTTTAAAGGTGAAGTGCACAGGAAAGGAATATTTTTCACTTTGTTTTAAAGAGAGAGATTAATGCAAGTTCAGGAAGGGAGTATTCAGTTGTATCGATATGTGAAGAAGGTGCCTCTTTTGGCATAATCCCAGATGGAAATAGTGGATCATGATAGTGGCATTTTAATTCATAGTTTGTCAGGACATTATTAAGTGGCAATTAAAGTGGCTCAAGTGTTCCAACACACAGGTTGCTGAGGGCCAGCAGATGATAAGACCAAGATTAAAGAAATTGAAATGCAGATCTACATTGTCTATGAAATGGTTGTGACAATACAAGTAACTTAATCCTGTTTGATGTTACTTCCATAAACTCCTATTCTTAAGAAAGCTGCATGCACAGCTCTTTTACTTCTGTGAAGAGGGAATTGTAGTCTCCTTCCATTCTTTACATCAAATGATTAACTTGAAGCCTTGCTCATATTTGCTCCAAGAGAAGAGTGATCAAAACTTTTCTTCTGGCTACAAGCCTTCCACCCTTTGGAAATATTCTCTTGACCGTGAACAATTTTTTCTTGGTGTCTTTTATAAATAGGAGCAAAAATTTCCAATGAGGGAAGTACTGGTTGTACGGGCGAGAACTGAAAGGTGCTTTCCAGGGGGAGTGTGTACTCTTCCACAAAATCTGGGAGAAGACTGGGAAACTGTGCCTAGAGGTAGTGTATTGTGCCAGCTGCAGCCTCAACTCCAAAACTATTTGATTTGGCTGGTAGTACTGAGACTTCATGTCCCTTCCTATCCACCCCCTTTTTAAACTTGCTCCCATTCATACTGTCTTGTACCTTTGTCCCGCAGATACTTTTTTTTTTCTAAACGTTTTCTTGATTCCAAACCTTTTAGTTTAGTGTAACCTTGTGAAAAATGACAAAATTATTTATTCTGGGGTGTTTGCTTCTTCCAAGGATGATGACTTTTATATCATCTGAAGGAAGAAGATTCTGCCTTTTCTTTGGTTAGCCAGACAGCCCTTCTATTTGAACAAATCTTGAAAAATTAATTAAAATACAAAATATTTTTTTTTCTCCTTTTGATGGGCCCTCATGCATTTGTCCTTGTAGGCGGCAAGTAGCAAGAGAGATCTCTGGCTAAGTGGGTTTTCAGTAGAAGAAAGAAAATTGATTTGCACTATGTAGCTAGCTGAATGATTTTTTTCTTTTATATTATTGGAAATATCAAGGGTTCAGGGAATATTCACTGTGTCAGCAGCCTTGTGTATAATGAGGTTGTTTGGACTCTGCTCTCTGAGCCAGAGTAAAATCTTTGAAACGTTAGTCACAATTTAACTGAAAGTGGGGGAGGTTTTTAACAGTGAGCTTTAAGTAAACTGCATCTTTTTGAATTTCCTGGGCAGCTGCCTTTCTCCCTTTGATGTACTGTGCCAGGTGATGCTGTTAATGAAATGCGTAATTATGTGTTATATAATAAAACAGAGCTAACATGAAGGTGCCTAATAGATTATAATGATGTGGAGGCCTGAGAAACTTTAAGACTATTGGGGGCTGTTGAAAAGTTTCTCTGGTGACAAAGATGATGTCTAAAGGGGTTTGAATAACTGTGCTGATAAATTAATTGTGGTCTCTTTGTGTGTAAATGACATTTTTCAGAATTTTGTATATAGAGAGATTATTGAAAAAGAAATAGGTACAATTTACTAGGCTGCTGATGTATGAAGTGTCAGTGCTGAGTGCTTCCAGTGCCTATTAGAGCTGCTGGCTTTGCATAGACTGGTGCCCTAGGCAAAGACATTTTTGGCACAGCCTGTCTCACCCGTAGGATCAAAAGGTACAAAAAAAAAATAAATCTGGCAATATGCACAGAGAGTAAATTGCATCCTAAAGAACCGCCCCTAGAATGCAGTCTTGGAATGAAAATCGATAAATTAAACATCACGCTTTATGGCTGAAGAATTGTAGGCGTTTTGTGATTGCCCCCAACTTCCCTCCCTCCTTTCTCTGCTTTTGTCACCTATATTTTCTCTCTCCCTCTGTAATAATCTGTATCACTTGCTTCTTTCTGAGAATCTTTAGGAACTGGTTTGTACACATAGGTATTTTCAAAGGAGAGGGTGTATAAGCTTCCAGCCCTGGACCACATGGGCTTCTGATGATGCTGGGCCATGACTAGCCTTGCTTGGCTGCTGCTCTAGGCTCACAAGGGCCTGTCTGCTGGGAGAATTAACATGCAGGGAGCCCCAGTATGGATTTACAGCCTGCTAGTAACTTGGCACTAATCCCCTTGGGTGGATAATTCTAGTACCTTACTAAGAGTGCTTTTGTGCAGGTTAGCTTCAAGAGTGCTTTTGTGTGAGTTAGGCAGGCTCCTTTTTGAAGGTGAAATACGCTGTTTTTCACTTCCCAAGCACCAAGGGTACCCAAACGGGCTGTTAGTGCAGAGTAGCTAATATGCAGTAAATTCACACCCGAGCTCACTGAGCATGAACTTCCTCATGCGGCCGAATCCCGAGGCTCTGCACTTTGTCTCTCTCAGCAGGGAGCAGATGGCCCTTCTCTAAACAGGGAATGCCAATAAAGCCTTATGAGGAGCACAGATATGTGTGCATGAAGATTCGTGCCTCTCTATGTGCTTATATGAGATTACTTGAATCTATCACAGTTCTTGGGTTAACTTCCGTGATTTTTGTTAAGATACCATCTAAGGAGACCTTTGCTGCTGAATTGCCATCGTCCTTGCCATTAATAGACTGGGGCTTTAGCTGCAGGTTTTGGTGATTTCTTCCTTCTTCTTCAGCACTAAAACAGCATACCTTTTACTATATGAATGAACGAATGACTGCATCTTTTGTGTGTGTGTGAATATTTCTTTGTTGCAATTCCCTTTCCCAGAATTTATTTGAACCCTCAATTAATGGTTTTCTCTAGGTCTCTAAGTATTTGAATGTGAAATTAAATCAATTTTTGGATAAGACTTTGCTTTAGCCTGGGGTTCATAAATAAGTTGATCTAGAATTAGTGTACAAATTCACTTTATCTTAAGGTCACGTAATGGGTTAAATTCCTGTGCAAAGTTATCTTGAAATTTTATCAATTATTTTATCCGTTTTTTATGCTTATGCTTCAAATATATCATTGATTTTTAAGTCATCTGCACATTTTCTTTATGTTTTTCGTCCAGTATTGCCTATATCCAAGAAAATTTTGTATCACAGAAATTGCCTCTCCAATTTCCATCTACAGTGAGAGTTCAGAAGAACTCCACCGGCACTATTGTGGCCAAAGTTTAAATTTACTTACATACAAAAGATATTGCTCAAAATGCTTTTAACATGTCTTTTTTAAAATTACCTCAGCCATCCCAGCCTGCCAAAGATAAACAGCATTTCTGCTTGACAGGCGTTAACCCTTGGAGGAAGTGAAGTCCAGCACTGAATGCAGAGGCACTTGCTCCAAGCATTCAGAGTGCTGCTGTAGAGAGCAGCCATCCTCCTTCCAGATCCCAGCACTCAGGAAGGCTGCAGGGCTGGGGAGAGTCAGCACAAGCTTCAGGGTATCTCAGTCACAGATGTAAAATGCTGGCTGAATGTTTCTGAAAATAAAGGAGGAGGGTCTGGGCCAGGTCAGCTTGACTGTTCCTCTTAGAGTATAGAAGGGTAGGAGGAAGGCATAAACTGGGATGGAAACCAAGAGGTGACTGGAGAGCCAGTCTCTGGTTCTGGTGGTTCTGAAAATATGCTGTATAGGTTAAAACAATCACTTGAAAGTATTTTTTAGAGTTTAAGTTTCAAGAGCTTTTATATTTAGAGTTTCAGAGTGATTTTATAGCTTTTAATAGTAATTTTTACTGTTGCTTTTATTCCAGAAGAGTTTCCTGTAGCAAGATACTTAAAAAAACTGTAAAAGGAATCCACAGTAAAGGAGTATCCATCTGTGTGAATGAGTTGCAGCAGATATGATGAAGCAATTCTTAAAATCCCAGAGTTGCTGTTTTCCTTTCAACTGACATGTTCCTGTTTTTAAATAAAACAGTCATGAATGCTAGGTTTAAAGAGAAATTCAAAGAATGCTGGGGTGTTATTGGAAATCTCTGGCTATGTCCAAGCAGAAAGGACAGTTTCATGGCTCTGTTGTACATGGCTGACCATGCCATATGAGTTCTTTGTTGGGATATGCTGTAAATCAGCCTGAATGTTATCTTTTCAAACCCAGAACAGAGACAGAAGGAGGGTGAACATTTAAGTCTGGATAAATTTCCTACAGCTTATCATGCAGAAGTGTGTTTATTGGCATTCTTTGAATGTAGATATTTGAAGCGTTTACCAATCTCTAACTGATGAGGCCTATTAAATGGCCATGTGCTGTAATTTACTTTGTCTGAATTGGAGAAAAGTTCCTGGGCAAAAGCGTCTTAGTCTTATGAGGAAAGGTTGCATATTTAGTCCTAGGGTAATTGTTAACCCATATACCTGTTTAATGGGATGCAATGATAGGGGAAATAGTGGGATGTGAAAGGAGATGGCAATTTTTACTAAAAAGCCTTAGTATCATAAGGAGAATATTTTTGTGCAGCGGTTTTCACCATGAAAAATATTTGACTTTGAGTGTGAGACCCACTTCATTGTGAGTCTAAACAACATTAATTACATTCACATTACTCTCTATCTGGTGTAGGAGGATTCACTCTGAATCCTTTATTGAAAGTCAGCTGTAGTGGTGTGCTTTAAGTTGCTTCCACCACAAGGTGTTAGACATTTGCAGCAGCAGGTCAGGTGAACTTGCTCTACCTTTGTGCTTAGTTATAGTGGTTGTATGCAACCATGGAGGTAAAACCAGTTAGCTCAATGGTAATAAAGTATTAAAACATACTGTATACCTCACGACTCATCTGAACATACAGTCACTACACAGAGAGAAAGGACAGGTGTACTTAGAAGAGGTGTTTTGAGTGAGATACCATAATTTGTGCATATGATTTTCTACAACCAGAACTTCATGCTGATTGATAGGTTTGTGACTGTGGGGTCAGGGACACCTGTACCATGCCTTGTTCTGCCCAACATTGTTCTGCATGGTGACTGATGTTCCTTCTGCTTGATCTCCTGAGCTGGACTTCTGTTGGAAGCTGCTTCATCCATTTTCTGGCATCCTTCAAGAGAATGTTTGTAAAAGGAGCTTATTCTGTCGGGAAGCAGAGTAAGGGAAAATAATTTTCTATCTCCTGAGCTCAGCAAGAAAGAAAAGATATTTGGATTTGTTTGCATTTTTGAATATTTGTCACAATGCCAAGCTATTTTAAGCAATCTGGCTACTTCATCTCTACTTACTATCCTCTTCTACATCAGAATTATCACAAGCAATCTGAAATATGGGAATCAGATGTCAGTTTTAATGTAAGAGTCATGCTTCAAGCTGACAGGGATGGGAGGGGGAACTGTCACTGCATCAGCCAAGATTCTCTTCTGGAAGTGTTGACTGATAACCTATACCTGGGAAAGGAGGGGAGGGGAGCACCCTTCCCCTTTCAGTGGACTGAGTTGCTTTCCATTCCCTTGTGAAAGAAGTAGGTTGTCCTGTGCAACCATTGCCTTCATGTCCAGGTATATGAAAAAATGCAAAGTCCTTTGTTCCATTTTTTCCTTAGGTAGAGTTCACAAATCATATCCAGTCCTCCCCACTGATTGTGCTGGCTATCATGCTGGCCAGGATGGTTGGTGACTTGTTCAGTATATCCTTGTAGGGTTTCCTCACAAAGCTGAAATGCATTCCCTACCCGGGAACCTTCTGCTCGTTACAGGAGAAAATGGTGAGGTCTCTCATGTTGCTGATCTCGAATTTTTCTGTGTCATGTTTTTCGCAGAGACTGTGTGGGTTCTCTGAGACCTGGAGCTTGAAGAGAAAAAGGGGAAAATGGAGACCTTGATCCTGAATAAGGCTCCCTCTTTGCTGTACAGAGAGAATGAAAGTCTCCCTTTCTCTTCAGGCTTATGGTAGGATCTGAATTACCACTGCAGTCCTGAGAGCAGAGAGTGCTCCATAATGCCCAGTTGGATGCTGTTTGTTAGTGGTCCGATTGAGAATCCAGCAGAGGTTTTCACAGACCATTGTCACTGTTTATGTGAACAGAGGAACAACAACAGAGTATGGTCGAGTGTGGTTTGACTTCTGGATGACTGGTCTGGGCTTCCTGTATGTTGGCTACCATAAGATGTACACTTTCAGGTGGTGATTCCTGCCATCCAAGGACAGCAACTAAAGGGAGGTAAGAAGAATTGTTCTCTGGGAGTGCTTGCATTAACTAAATGAATAGCTTGGAAAAAAGTTGCATCTTTTATCTTTTTAATCTACATTAATCCAACATGTACTGTGTGTCTTTCAGTGTATGAACCAGTATCCAAAGCTTCATTTTTTTCATGGCATTTATGTCAGGTAATAAGCACCTTTTTCTCTCCTAAATGCAAGTGCTGGGTCTGCATTTATCCTAGGTAGTGACAACTCTGTACTACTTTCTTCTATAAAATAATTACCAGAAATGCTGATTCTTTGAGATGTTCTCTAGGAATTAATTAGGTATATATCCACAGCCAAAGCTCTTTGCAGTACAATTTGCTTTTCTCCCAGTACTGAGGTCTACTGGACAATCTTTTAGCTTCAAATGACCCTCTAGAAAAATAAAATGTTGGCGACTCACTCTGTCCACATTTTCTTCCAAATGTAGCCATGTCTGAAAGGTTTTAACAAGCACATTGAATGCTGGGTATAATCTAACTATTTATCATGAGAGGAAAAATTGCCAGCAATGCAGTAGGAGGAAATAAAAACAATCTGTGACATTATGGATGACTTCTATATGTACCACGGCAGATAAAACAGAAGGGAAGAAGCCATAAAGTTTCCCATGGTATTCCAATTAGATGACAAGCCCATGGAAAGAATTATAACTACTTTTCTGGTTCAGAGTGAGGTCCTATTCACTTGAAGGACATATATATATACACACACATATATATATATACATTTATATATATGTATAAAATTTCATTTTCCTCCCACTCTTTCTTTTTTTTCTCTGTAAGCACATTAAGGAAAGTTTCTGGATAACCTGATCACAGACTATAACAGTGCTCTAAAGCAAAATACATAGCATCACAACTTGGTAAGGATTTTATAGCTAGACACTTTACAGACTGCCAAGTTTTAGCCTAAATCCTCCTAGACATAGTCTGAATAGGCTGATATATATCTCAAATAGCAGATGTAGTTGCTAAGCTGCTCTCCATCATAGTTAAAAAGTCATGACAGTCAGGTGAAGTCTTCAGTGACTGGAAAAAGGGAAACTGCATACCTATCTTTAAGAAGGATAAAAAGGCAGATGCCAGCAACTATCATAGACAGTGGGATTGTAACCTCAGCAAGTTTGTGGATGACAAAAAGCTGAGTAGTGCTGTTCATCTGCTCGAGGGAAAGCATGCCATTCATAGGGGCCTTGGCAGGTTTGAGGAATGGGCCACTGTGGACCTCATGAAGTTCAATAAAGTCCTGCACCTGTGCTGGGGCAATCTCTGGCACCAATACAGACAAGGTAATGAATGGACTGAGAGCAGCCCTGAAGACTTGAGGACACTGGTTGACAAAAAGTCAGATATGAGCTGGCAATGTGTAATGGCAGCCCAGAAAGCCAATTATATCCTGGACTGCATAAAAGTAAGTGTGACCAGCAGGTTTACTCTGCTCTTGTGAGACTCCACTTGGCACACTGCATTCAGCTCTGGAATCCTCAGCACATGGATCCCTTGGAGCAGGTGCAGAGAAGGTCCACAAAAATGATCAGATGGCTGGTACACCTCTTTTGTGAAGAAAGGCTGAAAGAGTTGTGGTTGTTCAGCCTGGAAAAAAGAAGGCTCTGGGGACACCTTGTTGCAGCTTTTTAATACTTAAAAGGGGCTTATAGGAAAGATAGAGAGACACTTTTTGTCTGGGCCTGTAGTGATATGATACAGGTCAACAGTTTTAAACTAAAAGAGGATAGGTTTAGATTTGGCATAAGGAAGACATTTATTACGATGAGAGTGCCTCATCCCTGGCAGTGTCCAAGGCCAGTTTGAATGGAGCAACCTGGTCTAGTGGAAGGTATCACTGACCATGGCAGGGGGTTGGAACTAAATGATCTTTAAGGGCCCTTCCAGCCCAGACCATTCTGTAATTATATGATTCTATGTCCCCGGTCTCTCCAGCATTATTTCTTGGGTGCTCTGTTACCTTATTATTCTCTCAAATAAAGAAGCTTCACCATTCAGCCACCTTAGACCTCTGGGATTTGGACTGATCCCCAGCTCTCTGATAGCTTGGGCATCCCAAACCCTGAATAGTGACTCAAGGGATTTCTGGTCTGCCTCCTTAAGTAAAAAATAAAATAATTGAAACAAATTTTTAGGCCTAACATGAAGTCTTTGTAAGAATTCCAAGCTCTAGATCTTGTTACTTCACCTAGGATGGGAAATACATAGATTAAGACAAGACAGTAGAAAAAGTAGTCTCCTTACATATTACCTTATCTCTCTTTCCTCATTGCTTCTGAGCATCCTTGAAACTTTAGCAGAAGTTCTTGAGCAGAAATTCCACAGAAAGGTGTCTGGCAATGAACTTTTCTTTCCATATGTTTTCTCTGTGGACCAAGGTTTCTCTTCCTTTTTTCTCTCTGACTGATCCTGCAGCTAACAAGACACTGTGGGAGCCTGCCTATTTGCTCCTTTAATCTCAGTGACCACACAGTTTATGTAAGGTTCTGCTGTTTTTGAGTTCCACTTATTTGCTACACTTTAGTAGTATTTTTATCTTCAAATGCCTATACCCAGATGTCATTTTGCAGAGATTGTCCTCTCTTTCTCTGGTTGTGTCAGCTTGGTTGAGGGTTTGCTGCTCTGGGAATGTGTGGGTGACACAGTTAAATTTATGCCAAGTTCTGCATCTTGTTTGTTCAGTATTATTCTGAAAGAATCATAAAATGTATAAACTGTGCATTGCTAGATTCCCCAAATCAAAACAAGGACAGCTATGTAGGAACTGGTAGCTAGCATGTATTTATAAACAGGTGATAAATTATATTTGTGTGTGCAGAGTGAAAGATTCAGATAACTAACAGCTTGCTTAAATGCCACATAAATTTGGATCCTCCTTCACCAGAAATTGAAAAACCTTTGGTAAACAGCACCTGGTTGGTAGCAGACAGGAAAAGTGACAGACTCAAGAGGACACGTGATTTTAGGTCCTCAGTACTGGTACTGTCAAAATGTGGATCTTCTCTTACTTAGTTCTTCATTGGTGTTAAGGATGATAAGACCTTCTGTGTTTGATCATCTTGTTGATTCCTCTTACAGGTCTGGATAATATCCCTAGGCTGAAAATGACACTAAATGGAGAAGCAAAAACACCCCTTAGATGAACAAGGTGGGGGGGCAGCATTAAGGTCCAGCTCCACAAAGGAATATGACTCCTAACTGCTGCAGAAGTCAGTGGGTACATTGAGAAGCTACATTATCTGCACGCTGACTGTGAAGACACATCTGTAAATACTGTTACATACAAAACTGGTGGAAGTGAGACCTGGATCTTCAGTGGTATTTCACTGCCTGAGTTGTATTTAGGCACTGTCATCTGTGGATGCTCTGCTTCCTATGGAGCAGGAAGGCTTAAGATTTGTTTTCTTAATACTCATTATATTTTTGGAACCTCATTGATCACCCAGCCTGTTTTATTCTGTGCTCTGGGTGATAAGGCTCCAAACACAGCTGTATCTAGTACAGGGCTGCTACAGTCCACTATGATTTCCAGCTACATTGCACACAACTGTAAACACCCCCCTTATAAAATCTGGTTCACTGGAACACTCAAAGCTGCTGGCTGCCAGGGAATGTTCCTTAATGAGGGTAAGGAGTACTTGAACACATCTATGACTTGGCAACTCTTCCTGCTTTTTATAAGCTACTATACACTTCAGAGAGAAAATATCTTAGAGGCTACTTTTTAATGGGACAAGTTTACTTAAGAGCTGAGTGGAGCTGGTGCCAGTAGTTCTGTTTTGTTCTAGCTTAATATTAGCCTTGTCAAAGTTCTTATAGCGTCTCTTGGGTGTTTCTGTATTGCATGCCATATAAAGCTGGTTTTGGGAGCCAAGAATTTTGGCTGGAATATATATTATAGTGGTCTCATTATATTTTTCTAAAGTGTATCAGAGGTGGCCCTGTATTAAAGATCCATGGAGCAAGGCTGATTTTTTTTCTTTCTCCCTTCTAGTTTTGCCTTAGCCCACAATGCAGACATCGGATCCAGAATTTGAGCCAACCCAAGTTTGAGGGTTATTTGGGTTCCAAGGTCTTGGTATGGCCTGTAATAAAATTTGGGTAATTAGTGATTTTTTTTTTTTTTGGATGATACCTTGGATTTTGAAAATCACCAGACTTTTGGGAGGGTGCTTTTGGTTTGGGCCTGCACTAGCAACTACTACATGAAAAGATTCCTTTCTCATCTTGCTGACATAAGTATTCACTCAAAGACAGCTTGCCAACATGGTGCAACATGTACTGCATCCTCTCTTGCCTCTTTGAGAAGATGTGTGTTTTATGACTGCTTGATGCTTACTTACTGACAGACATCATTAGGTGGTGGACTTGGCAAAGTTTTTGCATCAAAGGGCATCCAGCCCATCTTTTCTAGAGTGTGTGTGGGGGAAGCTGGATCCTCTTCTGGCTGCACAAAGGAAAAAGGGAGCTGCTGTAACAAGGCCATGCTTTGCCTCGGGAGAATCCTGGCTACCACAGAAAAGATGGAGAGAAGGTGTTGAGATGTGGGTGAGATTTGTTAAAATTATGTTTGGGCTTTAAGCCTATGTCAGGTTTAAGAAAACATGGCAAAGAACCATTTTTACTCCTTTTTTTTTTT
>VXBI01005372.1:1350631-1384365 GCA_013397375.1 Toxostoma redivivum
TTTTTTTTGCCTTTTCTCCTGTGCTGGGTTTTGAGTTTGGTGTGATCCTATTACCCACAAAGCAGCTGTATGAGCCATAACAGTGGAATTGAACCCCTGACAAAAATACTATGGCAGAACCAGGTGCTGCTTTATTAGCATGGAAGAGCAGCAGCACAGCCTTGCCTTGGTTTCAGTGCAGTGCTGTTGGTGGTGCCCGTGTGGGATGGATGAAAGGATGCATTGCTCCCTCCTGCACCTACAGCAGCTCTCTGTGGGACAGTCCAGCATGTCTCCCTTCATGATCCTCTTAACCTGGCCAGGGGCTGATGCCAGCTTGCTTCACTGTACACCAGCCTTCAGACTGTGCTTGCAACCAGGTTATCCAGAACTGCTCCTGAAAGGCGCAAAACAAAGAGAATGGTTGGTGCACATAAATCTGTGTGAAGAAGGTTAATCTGAGCATGAATGGAAGTCAAACTTCCAGTTGGGCAGAGTTACTGCTGTATATTAACCCAAATATTTATGTTATGGAGGCATGCTTTTCTGACAGGTGGTGGTAAACAAGGCTACTTAACTCTGTAGTTTTCAGGAGACCTGATTTTCTCTCTTTGTAGGAGTTTTGGAAAAAAACCCAAAACTCAGTGACACTGAATGAGCTACAAAGATGAACTAATGGGCCTTTTCAGCTTTAATCCTCAGAGAACAGAGACACTGTTTTCTACTGTTAAATTTCACCCCAAATTTCAAATTTTTGTGAAGTGATTTCAGTATCCAAATCTACTAGGAAAAAAAGTCACATGCAAACAGTTTAATCATATTATTGTGAATATTCAAAGGAGACAGGGAGGCTACATGGAGGGAGGCAGGAAGAGTTCTGTTTTCAGGCCTGCCCCATTTTCTCATGTTGCCTTGGCGAAATCGATTCATTTTTCAATATTCTCAGTTACAGAGGGGAAAAAATGCCTCCATGCCTCATGTGGCTTTCAGCGTCTGTTGTCTTTGCCAAGTATTGTCAATTTCTTAAACAAAAGCCTTATGTAAAGGCAAAATTCTCGTGAACTCTAAAAGATGATTTTACCTGCTCTCATTTTGACTATTTAATGAAACTACTATCTAAAGGTACTACATGAATCAAAATGATTTTATTTATTTAGATTGGTGAAACCATAAAAAGAAGCCCAAGATTCCAGTTGCATTACTGTTTATTTTTAGAGCAGACTCTGAACAAATAAAACAAATTGCCTTTCCCATGCTAGAGTAAATACCAACAGATATAGCCTTCCTCCAATCTAAAATAAACCTTCCTCAGTCTTAGCCATTCCTTTTCCCAAAATATCGAGGATGAGAGCTGGCACTGTGCCCCCCAGGTTTGGAGCTGCAGGCTTCCACAGAGTGGTGGGTGAGGAGCAAGTGTGGAGCTGGCTGAGGCCAGGGATAGGAAGGGCTGCAGGCTGATTTTTAGCACACTGCTGACCCACTGCCCTTGGAAGTGCACTGGTAGTTACTGCACTCCTCATAACCAAGGATATACAATAGAAGTTACGAATACAGGGATAATGATGACGAGCCAACAATCTGTCAGATTGAAATCCTTGAAGGACCTTGTAAATACTATAATGTTTACACAGGGCCTGTATATTTTCACAATTACCTTTCCATGAGCCCAAAATGTTTTACACTGGAATGTTTTCAGGCTTTAAGAAGTTATATTTTCTGATATGTCTGAAAACTGCAGGCTCAGCTTCTCTATTGGCCCATTTTTTCTCATGAACAATTAAAACTGGATTCCTTTTTACCCCCAAATATGCAGAATGTAAATGGTGAATTCTACCAAAATTATGCATTGATTAGGATCACAGTGTGGAAAGAAGAAAATGGTTTAAATTTACAAGGGAATATTGTACCATAAATTGGCAAAAAGATGCATCTACAGTATTTGCCTCTATTATAATTAAGAAGTGATAAGAAAAATGAGTTTTCTGTAGAGAGATTTTGAGAGAAACAAACCTATAAGAAGTTTGAAAGGTTTGAGGCTTTTTTTTAAAACTTTAGGGTGAAAGTTGTGAGGCATGAAGACACAGATCGAGTATAGTGAATTTTGAAGCAGCTGACGTGTTCTTCTGGTTTCTGTCACAAGGCGCTTCTCTTTTCTGTCCAAAACAGGGTTCCTGCTAGAGTGTGAATGGGACTGTCATGGAGCTGGCACACCTGCTGCATGTATTAGACATACAGTGACAATGGATTGGTACTTAATATGAGGCTCTGGCTCTTGCTGTGAGGTCCATTGTGAATCAGCTGTAAGGTCCATAGTGAGTGTAACACAGATCCGTTTTGGCTCATGGACAAGACTTTCTGCCTGATGTTGAAGGAGGGATAACAAATCCACAGTGACTTTTGGTGGTGTTTTCTATTTCTGGGGAGTCCTGAGAAACCAAAAGAAGTGACTTCTGCACACTCTCTGCAGAAGGAAAGGCACTGAAGCAGCATCTGGAACTAATAACCAGCGTTTCACAGCTCACTGGTGGGCAGCAAGGGAGCCGCTCCGACTCCAACAGGCCCTTACGTAAAACCTGCACACAGCGATTTTCAGCTGTGGGAAACTTGAAACAGCTTCTGCTGGCCCAGCAAGGAGGAGACTGCCTGACTCCCTCTTGGTTCACCTGGGACAACAGGCTCCCTGCAAGGGCATTGCCACAGCCTTCAGATGTGGTGGCACACAGGTGGAGCATGCACATCCACACACGGGAAAATCACATCCAGCCATCAAATGGGGTATTCCACGAATTGGAAAGTCTGTTCTGGTGTCTGGCCACCATTTGGCAGATACTGACAGTTTCCACTTAAAGCCAGCCAACCTCACCAGAAAGCCAGCTGTGCGGCTGATCTCATGAAGATGTCATTGAACAGCCCTTTGAACTCCAGCAAGAGATGGTGGGTCTGACTCAAGGCAGGCTGGAATCCCCCGGGGGTCCTTGCTGAATGTGGGAATACAGACATCCATTGACGAAATAGTTACACCTCAGTGCTCCTGAGCTGCAAGTAAGGATATCATCTTCCTTCTGGCATTGGGGATGCCTTCCAAGTTTACCTTAAGCTGAAACAGAGTCTCTTTGCTGTTCACATATATGTCACTTTTTCTGTTCCTATGAGTGTTGCTACATCCTCATAAATATTGGTAGCTTGTCATAATGGTTGCCGTGATAAAAAGAGTTATTTATTTAAAAAGAAGAAACAGATGGCATAGAATACTTCAATGAGTTTCAGCATGTTTAAGAAATGAAATACCCTGTTTAGAAATATCAGTTTTGTGAAGGTGTTAAATGCCATTTCACACAATCGCAAGGGAGCTTTTTATTCAGTACACTGTGTGTACACAGAGTAACAGTAGAAGTAAGGCAAAAAAAAAAAAAAGACACAGTTTTTCTCTTTATGGAAACCCATAGTTTTATTAGTTGCTGCCATTCAATACATGGAGTTCTGACAGTAAGTAAATGGGACACAAAAGCCACATCAGACAGAAAAAGCCTGAGGAAGCTGAATCCTGGTGTTGGGGAGAAAGAAGGAAGGAGAAAGAGAAAGCAAGTCACACACATAGAAAAATCTGTTCCTAGAATTGTGTGTGCACATATCAACCACATTTCACT
Organism: Toxostoma redivivum; assembly: GCA_013397375.1. Lineage (NCBI taxonomy): Eukaryota > Metazoa > Chordata > Aves > Passeriformes > Mimidae > Toxostoma > Toxostoma redivivum. The sequence continues at coordinate 1,354,258 of VXBI01005372.1, forward strand.
ATAAATACACTGTCAGGTGCAGAGAGACAGCCACTGATTTCCTGGAAGAGCAGAAAGTACTACCAGCATCCAGGATATCATTCTGCACTTGTAGTGGGGAGTCCTTGGCATAAGTCACAACTGAGGAAAAAACATCTGCTGCACGTGAATGGTATGTAGAAAGCAGGGGGTTAGTTAAAGAAATCTTTTTTAAAATTATGAAAGTTTGTAGAAATTTGTAGCTCACAGTATTTTTATGAAAAATTAATTATGATTCCTAATGTGGAAAGGATGTAAGAGGGATATATTTCTTTTAGAAAATGGAATGCTGAAGTTTGAGGGGTTAAATGCCATTCCCAAGGAAATTGATTGCACAGCTGGAAGGAGAAGTGCATTTGCTTGAAATTCAGGCTAAAAATGTCAAACACCTCTATTTACTGGACTGGGAACAGGGTGTAATCTGTATCTCTAGGTAACTAATGTTGTGTTTTAATAACCTGACTACACTTTTCCACTACAAAGTGTCTGATTCTTAGAGGGACTGAGAAATTTGAAATATTTGTCATATTTTTTTTCCATCTATGTTACTTTAGTTTACTTGTTTTGTAATCTATTAGACATAAATCTTGATACCCATTTTGACTAAAACATCAGCTGATAATCTGTGCCTGATTATTAAAACATAGACAGCTGTCACTGTCCATTCCCAAACATTTTAAAGCCAGAATTTTAAATATACTAGTCAGTGCTTTCTTGGACCAGGGAGAGTGGAAAAACTAAGGTGGCTGGTGCAGTACATGAGGGTGGAGGCCCTGAATGAAGCTTTTATAAAAACTGTCTCATAGGAGATTTCCTCTCTTCTTTCCAGTTTGGATTAGGTTTTTTTGGCATCCGTTTGCAAGAAACTCATCATGTCTTTGCATTGAAACTACAAAAGGCAGCTTATTACATTCTGAATATCCCTTGGATTTTGCTCTGCAATGCTCCATCCAGAGAAGATGCATTTTATTTGGATATAAGCAAGATCATGAGGCATTTATTTTAGTGCTCAATTTACTCCCTTCTCTCACTTCTCTCTTCTTAATTCCTATGCAAGTTTGCTTTAAATAGTTCTTTGATTTTAGATAGCTTGTACTGGCGTCATTTTGAGAAATTACTTTCTTTGCCTCTGGTTGGTTATAATGCCAGGGCAGAGGGATTGAATACAAGCTTAACCCTTTTTTTTTTTGAAACTATTAGTACAGGCTTAGATAATAACTTGGAAAATACAAGGATAGCTGAACCATTGCCATTCTCAATACAGTAATAATCAATAACGTGTGCTAGGGTTAACCCATTAGGCACTGAGATAGCTAATCTGACATTGGATCCCTCTGCCAGTGTACTCTTATACACATTCATATATGTTCTCTCTTGGGCTGGCTCTGCATCACTTGCAGGGCTCCTTCTCTCCTGACCATTCAGCTGAGAGGCATTGGCAGGAGGGTATTTGCTCCTGGCCCCCTGAGTGCCTGGGTGCTGCATCATCCCCTGTGCCTTGGAGATCCCAGGGGAAGGCTCATAATTCCCACAGCTGAGGTGAGAACCCATTTTGGATTCTCTGACGTTTCTACCAAAAATGGGCTTTTACAGGTCATGTATGCTGAATGCCACTCTTCAATGGCCATGGTGCAGCACTTTGTGCTGGATTTGCAGAGCTGGTGAGACCAGATGTGTGCCAGACAGCTGCTTGTTGGAAATGAGACATTTCCACACCTGCTACTAATCATGTGGAGAAATACCCAGTTCTGGACAGAAACCGAAGTGAGTTTAGATGCCTTCAGATTTGGGTGGAAGCCGTGAGCAGGCACCGTCAATAGCTCTGAATATTTAGATGCCTGTACTCCCCCAAATACTGACATGGCTAATGAAGGCTGTTAATTACAATTTGTAATTTGTTTTTGGACTTGTAGTGTGCAAACTTAGTAATTTTTTATGTTTTTACCTATGGTTTTGCATGTGGCGAGTTGAGGCTGTAGTGGTTAAGCTGCTGTTTGTATAGTTGAAGCATGTGGATCCACTTCCACGATCCTTTCTTTACCTGTTTATCCCAAGGTCAAATGCATACCCATTTAATTCATTTATTTGTAGCTAAATGCCCTTGCATGAACAACTGCATCTATACAAAGTGGGTAGAAGCTGCTCTTCTTCCAACTTAGTAGTATTTCATACTGATGGTGCTGGTGGGAAAACTTCATAAGAATGAAGGGAAAAAAAAAAAGGTAAAGGAACAGAAAAGCAAACTCTTGGAAGAAAATCTCCAAACATTCAACATTTCCCCCATCTTTCCCACCCTTCACCCTCCTTGGCCCAATCCATCTCTTTTCCAAAGCACAAAGACCTTTTTATCTCTGACCTTTGTTTCTTTTTTGTTCTGCAATTTTTCAAGCATTAAACAGAGACAATTTACCAGCAGATTATGAGACGTTGCGGAAATCCATTCTTCTTTAGTGTACAGTAGCTGTTCAACATATATAACTTTCAAATCCTCTCGGAAATAAGTGACAGGGAGACATTCAGCTAACACAAACAACACATTTCGCAGTAAGTGCTGTTCTACCAAAGGGCCTTTAGACTGAATAGCTAAATGTCCCCTCATTTAAGGATATTGAGGGAGCCAGGATCAGGGGATGCTGGGAAGCTTGTTGTCTTACAGTCAATGTAAATATTTGTAGATATTCTGAAGGGAGTCTGAAACTTCTGGCTCCTGAATTAACCATAAGGATTTCTCACTTAGTTTGGTGTTCAACTAAAACAGAGACAGCAAGAAGTCGTAGGCCTGGTCTGCCGTGCAAAGTTCCACTGAAGACTGATTTTCAATAGAGCTAATTACACAAAAGCACATCAGTAGCATGCATGCACTTACATCAAAGCACACAGAGATTTTATAAATTTAATTTAACTTAAATCAGCTTAAATGTGTCTATTTCATGGGCTAGCACTGAGTGGAGCAAATCAATTTTAAGTGTAATTAAAGTGGTGTTCTTTTCCAGTGTAAGGAGGTCTTATAGGCCTTTCTGTTTCTCTTTATTGATCTCAATGGTATTCAATGAACATGCTAAAAACCCCATTTTTTTTACACAACTTACTTGCAAAACTGCTGAATTCAGTCATTTGCACATGATTAACATTTTTGCAGTACATATGTACTGTTCTGTTACATAGTGAGATCCATATTGGCATGTAATTTTTGGATAAGCTTTTTCATAGTTTGTTTTCACTAAATGTCTTGTTGAAAAGAAAATTGGTGGGCCTGTGACAAGTATTTAGAAATCTTTTTTATGACTTTTAAGGAAAGGAAAAAAAGAATTTGTATTTAAACGTAAGTGATTTCCTGTGATGATGTGAGTTTGTTCACAGTGGGGTAACCTTAAAAGTGATAGATAGTAAGAAAGCTAATGTAAATAAATAAACTCTATTTATAATGTAGTAGCAGCTACATTATAAGCAGGTCATCATAGCAGTGTGGCTTGTTCAATACTAGAATGAATATTCCATTTTCCCAGCAAAATGAAATGTATTATAAAGAAAAAAAAGAACTTTCTAGTCTCAGAAAGTGGAGCTTAGAACAGAATAACTCTACTACTTGCCAATGTTCATAACACAGGTAAGTAATTTTAACATCCTCCAACCTGAGATGTTCCCCTTAGCTAATGAGCCTGTCCTCTTAATTGCTCAAACTTCTGACCATACTCAGACAAAAAAACACTGCAAGTACTAAGCAACCCCCAAAACATCCTCCTGAGAACTGTTTATACAAGATGCAGTGGTCAGTCAGGGCAGTAAAACAGTGGTTTCCAAGAAGCCCAAATAAAACCTAGGGCTGTGCTGAGCAGGATGGCCTGTGGCGAGTCAATGGGTAAACATTCTCAATGCAGAAAGAAAAAAAGGGGAGAAACAGCCTAAAACAGATGAAGTCTGTGAATAAATCCAAGCAGGCAGCATTGCCTGTGTTCTCATGCACCTTAATCCTTGTCGTATGTTTGAATTAGGATTATGCTTCTCTCCCACCCACCTTTAAGTTCTTTTAATCATTTGCAACTTACATAAAATACGGAATAAATCTAGTTGAAGAAAAGTTCTCTTGTACTGCAGGTTGTCTAAGGAAACCTCCATGTTATGATTAGATCTGTTATGGTTAGATCCTTAACAATTTATTTCAGTGGGAAAACTTCCATTGGATTTAATAACAACAGGGTCTGAACTACATTTTCATGAATCATTTCAAGACAGTTTGCCATTCAGGGATATTGGCTTCTTACCAAATGACTTTTTTGGTTAGATCATAAGGCAGATTGTCTTTGTTCCATGTTATATCCAGCCCCATGGATGTGGTCTTGAAAGCAACCTGAAACTTGGATATCATAACTTTGGTGAAATAGCCCTAATACTTTAACACATTATGCTACTATAGTGAATTATGTTTTGGGAGAAAATGTTCTCACATGTCCTATAAAAGAAAAATTTACACTGGATCTATTTCTGTAGTGTGGCTACAGCTCTGTGTCTCTCTTTGAGGTAAATTTATTAAAGTAAGTACCCTGCATTATTCCATAAAAAAGCATTTTCAGCATGGTAAATGAAATGTCCTTGCTTTAAATTGCATTTCGAAAACAAGGCATTTCAAAACACAAGCATGCAGCAGCAATGGCTCTCACCAGCTGAGCAAAGTGTCCTTTGGGAGGCATTTGGGCAAGCTAGTGCTTGTGAAAGATAGCAAGGCTTTTGACACTGTTTTGCACCATATTCTTGTATCGAGTGTGTTCAGTCTAGAGGCTGAACAATCAGATGGTAAAACACCTGGTGGGGTGGTTTGCCTTAGAAGGTGCTGATTAATAGGTTGTGCACTGCCTGGAGACCTAACAAGGGGAGCACTGCAGGGTCTATCACCAGAACTGGCCTGTTTAACATTTCCACAAATGACTTGGAGGAGACAGTGGAGTGTGCTTTCAACAGAATTGCAGATGTTGGCAAACTAGAATGGTCAGGGCTGAACCACTCATGCTGTGAGGCTGCACAACGGGGACTTGTTCATCCTGGAGACAAGGTGGCTTTGGAGACCCCTAACAGTGTGTCCCCTCCTCCTGACCTCCATTACTACTAGAGATCATTGAGGACATGGAGCCATGGTGGCTTTGGAGACCCCTAACAGTGTGTCCCCTCCTCCTGACCCCCATAACTACTAGAGATCATTGAGGATTTGTGTAGCAAAGCTGTGGCGCAGTCACAACAGAGAGAGACAGAACACACACTTGACTCCAAGGATCGTGAACAGGAAAAGAGAGCTTTATTTACATTGCATGACAATTTATAGAATTCCAATCATGGCCCAGCATTGGACAGTGATGGTCAAACCCCTCACCATGACTGGCTGTCTACCTTGTCCTTCAACCTTACTTTCTTCACTGAGGAATGCACAACAACCCTCTATTTATCAGAGAGAGCCTGAACAAGTATGTAAACATCAGAACACCAGAAGACAAGGAGAACTGCAGGGCAACAGACTTGGAGCCATGGTGGCTTTGGAGGCCCTTAACAGTGTGTCCCCTCCTCCTGACCCCCATAACTACTGGAGATCATTGAGGACATGGAGCCGTGGTCTCCACAGCGGGCCATGATGGACAAGGAAAAACAGCACAAGTTGAAATGAGATGCTCATACTGGATATGAGGAAATACCTTCCCACCATGAGGACAGTGGAGTAAGTGGCACAGGCTGCCCAGGGTGGTTGCACAGCCTTTGTCCTTTGGAAGTGTTTAAGACCTGACAGGAGAAATGCTCAAGCACATTGTTTGAGCTCACCTTCAGCAGGATGCTACTCCAGAGAACTGCTGAGATCCCTTCTGACTTGAACAGTCCTTGATTCTTATGATCCAACAGCAACCACAGCTTGGCTTGGTGTTTACCTGAGAAGCAGTACATTGGTAAAAGCTCTCTTTAGCAAATTCTTTTTAAAGGTGCCTTGACCTTGTAACAGTCTTTCATAAAACAACTCTTTTACCTGCTTGCTTCCTACAGCCCCAAAGCAAAGTTATTCTTTACATCAACAGAGAGGAGACTTTATGAAAGAAATGTCACTGATGATGAGCAGTGAATCAGCACAGTCCTTAGTGTGTTCTTACCTCTGCAAAAACTCATTGATGATAATGCAAGGTGTATAGGGGATGTAGGCAATACACACACTTCCTAATCCCAGACAAAACCAAGATCACAGAAGCATATAATGAGATATCCCTCACATTTTTGTAAGTGGCTGATTTGACAAAACATAAGGATATTTCATAGGTTTCTGCAATAATGTGGAATATTCGCTTTCCATGCAATAGAGAAAAACTGTGAAGTTGTGAAGACTGAAAATCTACACTCTGCTAAGAATTACACTCTAGAAATTACTGGAATGAAAGAGTATTCATGTTACTCTTATTTAAAAACCATTTGGGGTTTGTACATCACAAGGAAGTAGCTATTATCATTAATCATGTTTTCACATTGTGTTCACTGTGATAGGTCTATTGTATTTCTAGACAAAGCTTAAGGCAGGCAAATATAGATTTTTATCTGGCCAATGGAAAAGAGGCAGAGGATGAGCAGGAATCTACTTATTTAAGAACAATGAAATTCCTTTGGTGGAGTGTTTTATACAACAAGCAGTCACAGTGGCACAGTTCTGACAGCAGCTTGTTAGCATCTATGGTTCCCTTTGAGTTTCACCACTTGTACTTCATTAATTGGTAGCACTCAGTGAGGTTAAGAATGAAGAAAATCCATCTCTTGGGGATTTTGAAATTTTGTTTTCAGTAGTTGATACTAAATTCTGCACCCAGCTACTGATTTGCAAGGTAAATTACTGCTCATTTTAACTCAGAAACAAAATGCAGTTCAGAGAGGTTCATTTTTTCTGTGAATTGGTGTTCTTGGTCCCTTGAAATGTGGCTCTGTATTTTTATCTCTACATTGCCTTCAGTCTGTTTCATATAATTGGGGAGGGATATGAAGTGTTTTGATGTACATAAGACATTCTTTGGAATTCATTTAAATCCATCCAGTTTGGAAGAAGAAACTTGTCTCAGGTTTGTGGGTGCCATGTATGAAGTGCATTGTCTTCTCAGCTCATTTACTCTTAGGCAGGTGCTCATATAACAAACCATCAGAATAATTGGCTTGGAAAAACAACCTCGTGTCTGTCAGGAGGGAGGACAATAATTAATAACATATGGAAAGAGTTATTTTTACCACAGGGATGAAAGGTACCATGGTAAAACAGGATGTGGGCAAATGTATGCTCCAGTTGTCTCTGTCTGTGGTTTGTGTCAGCCTGTGTCTGACCAGGAGGTTTTGGCTTATGGTCTGTCCAGATGATAGTCAGAATAATTTTTTTTTTTTTTGAAAATAGAAACTATAAAACAAGCTTATAGCTAGAGAAGTTCATTGATTTCAGTTGTATGAGTCTGGCCTACTATAATTCCATAGAAATTACTGTAATAGAAGTGTTAGAAATAGTGGGTACTCATGTTTTTCAATTTTGCATGTTCATATTTCCTGAAACTTTGCCTAGAACCTGAAAATTGTAAGAAAATACTGGAAGAATCTGTATATGATTTGTGAGCTATCTTTGAAAGGGTAATTTTTCTAGCTGCTACCGCAGCAAAACACCAACCCTATTGGTATGATAAGTGTAAGCCTGAATTTCTCCAAAGTGCTTAACTTTAATCTATTTGATATCATCCAGAATTCCAGAGGATTTCAGCTCAGATTATTTTTTTTTTTAACATGAAAAGTCATGCAAATTGATAAATGGGTCTTACAACATCCTGCCCAGGATGACCAAGTCATGCATATGGTAGAGTTTATCACGTATCTCACACAAAGCAAGGCAATGCTTGATAAGCACTTTTATTGGGTAATTACATTTTTTTAAAATTTGCAAATAAAGCAGATTGATTTCCATCTTGAAGTAATTTACTAACACATTATAAACTTGTCAAATGCTAACGTGGTGCAGTATGCCATTTCCTATTTACTATGTGATCCTTTGGCTGGCTGTTTTGTGTCTTTCAGGTTGAACCTGGAACTGTTCGTCGCCAGGGACGTCATGGAGCCTGGTGCCAGAGCCCTCCACCTGAAGGAAAACATTGCCTCCTTGGCTTGACTTCTTGCAAATACAAGCCATAGCCAACTCCCAGCAGTTTGCAGGCCCAAGCCAGAGCATGCAGAGGTGTTCCAGGGAACTATTAAAAGGTAAAAATGCTATCAAATTGATGTCATATGATGTTGCTGGCTATTTATCAGATTTTTTTTTTCTTTAAGCATCTGTTTGTGAAGATTATTTGGGATATATATGAAAATTGTTCTTACTTTCTTTAGCATGAAAAGCAGGTGTCCTTTAAAGAAAGGACTCAGGTCCTTTCTACACAAGGTCATCTACTGAATCAGGAATTTATGGAAACAGCAACAATGAAATGATCTTATGGGAACAGCAGGAAAAGGGAAAAATGCCCTTCGGAGCCTTAAAGGTTCACTGAAACCGTAATTTAAAAGGATTTGAATCCAGTTACTCATGACATTTCCCATGCCAATTCAAAGCTGGCTCGCTCTTTCTTCACATTTTTTTCCATTTTATTAGTGTATGCTTTTACAGGAAATGAGTTAACATAAATCATATTACAGACAAGATAAGCAACAAAGTCACTGGAAGTAACATGCTAGGGTAAACAAGAATCAGACTAAAGGAATCCTTGCCATATGGGGCACTCTCAAAGGGCATATAAAATCTCCTGATAAATGAAGTATTTATGGTACTGTATTTCATATGACAGCAAGAGTGAATTCATCCTTTTAGGAAGGGATATTAGGACTGTCCTTTGAGTGGGGGGTCATGAGTGGGAGAGGCAGTGACTTAATTTCCACCTTGAGTATCCTAGAGGAAAGGAGCAGATGCATATGCACCTTCTACTGCTTTGGAATTCACACAGCAAAGCCCGATGAATTCTGCTTTGAACAATATAACAACAATATAACTGGACACATGTAATAAAAACACATGGCCAGTTTTGTTTTGTAATGCTACAATTTTTCATAATTTTCATGGTTTCTTTTGTCCTGAATGGCTGTAGTATTCTCCATCTTTTCTTGTACAGAGTTCCTTTTTTTATTCACTTCTGTTTTATCACCTTAACTGCATGGCACTTGGAGCTACCTGTGAGCAAACAAGGACAAAAGTATTATTTGCTGTCAATGTGGATGGTGGAAAAAACTATCTGTGCATCATTAGTGAAGATTTGATTAGGACTTGCCCACTTGCCTACTTTCTAACAAATTTTTCAAGGATGAACTACCAGCAGCTGAATATTTAATAAAAATTGTGAACTTGCTTCAGTGACAACTGAAACAGTTTGTATAAACCTTTTAGGAAGACAAATATCTGCTTGCAATGAGAATTGTACAGTGGGAATTGTTCGGGTTTCAATGGCCTGGAGGAGTAATGACATCAATAAGTGCAGTGTTGTATACTTGTGTATGATACATATACTTGTTTCCTCACACTGATGTTATCATAAACATAATTAAAACAAAATGTACTAAGGGCCAAAACCCTATATTTCTGAGTGATAGTCTGCAGTGTGTAGCAGTCTGAAGATATTATAGAGCATAAACTAGTGTGCTTTTTTAGTTCTCAGCTGTTCACAGCAATAAAACTAGAAAGCATACTAGCGACAGCTACAGCTAAAGTTCCTTTAAAATTCACTTTACAGGCCCAGGCTGCTAAGGCATATGCAGAGTTCATGTAAATACTGTCATGCTTTATAACATAGAGCAAATTGGTATTGGAGGAAGCAAAAAGGGGGAAAGGAAGGCAGATACTAGGACACTCCAAAGAGAGGTGCCTGTAGAGAAAAGCTGATGCTCCCTGAAAATTCTGTTGGGCTTATGGTTTTCTCAATCCTCAGAGCTCTTTCATTATACATTCTGCTGGAGCCTTTTAAAAGGGATGATGAAGAAGTTTGTTTCCCTGTCACTTTCAGCATAAATGAGCTGTTGTTAAACTGTTTTGAATAAAACCAAGATAATATTATAGATGGTTGACAAAGAAGAATCAAATAGCTTTTTTTTGGCTAGTTGGTACCTCACTCCAGTGAAACACATACAGAGAGGTTGTCTGGGAGCAAGAATTGTGTTCTGGGGCTCTCTGACAACACTCCTCCTTGCCCCCGTGTTTGCCCAGTAGCTTGAGGATTTTCATGATGAATTCTGAGTGCCTTGTCCCCAGGAGGGACCACAGGTGACTTTATCGTTCTGCTGTTCTCACCAACACTGGGAAGGGAATGCTCTGCAGTTATCCTCTGAAACAAATCTCCAGTAATGTGATGTGTCATGGAATTTGTGTATTCATGACCAGAAGCAGTTAGGGTTTAGGTTTTCCATCTTACTCATAAAAATTACAGCTCTTGCAGCACGTAACTCTTAAGACCAAGATGACAAATGCTGTGGACTCCTTAAAAGAGAGGGGTGCTGTTCAACCTCTTACCCTATGAGAACCAAGGAAATCCCATATGGATGTGATATGATCACAACAGAAAAATGATAACTTATTTACCCATCTTGTACATCAATAATGTTAAAGTGGAGGATATTTGGCTTGCCTAACATATCTTAAAAAGGTGGCTTAGGGAAGATGTAAAATTCATTGCCATAATGTTTTTGTTGAGAGTTGCCTCAACAAAATTATTGATAATTATTGATTCTCAATTATGGTTGTTGGGTTTTTCCCCCTCTGGAACAAAGATGCTGTTATTACGTTAAAAAGAATGGAGTAACAAGCTAACGAAGGGAAAGAAACAAACAATCTGCTAAGTGTGCATGAAGGCAGTGGCAGCTCATAATATTTTAATAATGTTTCTCATTTGTATGTTTTTTTGTACCATTTTTTTCTCATGAAATAAGCATGAATGAAACACTGTAAATTTGGTCCAAATGTAAAAGCTATTCAGTACCTGGCCACACTTGGAAACTGTAGCAATGATAGTTGCTGTACATGGATGAAGTGTTGTTATGTTTCATAACACATATGAATAATTCTGACCCTTTGAAGAGAAAAGGTCAATACCAGTTCTTACAAAAGCAAGGATGGTGGCCAAGTGATGTTGGCTGGAATTTGCATGGGCCTACAAATGCACCTTAGTGTTGGCCTGTAGCAAACACAGAGATATTCCAATTTTATTAAAGAAAAGCTCAAGATGTGTCTCCCTCTCCCCCACATCTTCCAGATCTGCCTAGTGGGGCCAGATTTTTCTCCTATTCTTTGTGATCTGGATGGTTACCCACTGGGGATCAAGATGAGATCACCAAACACGTTTTTCTGTGGGTGACCTAAATCTGAAGCTGTTATCTTCCCCAGCTGAGCGAGCAGTAGAAAATAAAAACAAAAGCAACTACTAAAGAAAACTTCTTGGCTTTAAAATTGTTAAAGAGGAAGCAAGCTGTAGCTGAGAAGCAAGTTTCCAAAACAAAGATCTCCTTAGAGTAATACATTTGACACTTTGCCACAGTCAGAGCTCTGTGCATGCCTGGGAAACCCTTGCAGATTTCAGTTTGAGGAACATGTGGCTGGTGAAATTGATGCATTGATGGGGATGATCGACTTACTGTGTGCAGTGCAGAGGCTTGAGGGACTGGCTGGCCCCCTTCATTTCTCCCACAGTAGTGATGATACTTGCACATCAGAATAAAACAGGCTATTCTTTTGCACTGCAGCTGAAATGCCGCCCCTGTTGCCCCCCAGTGACTGCAGCTGAGCTGAGCTGCTATGAATGTGTTAGCCCTGAGTCTGCTGAGAGCTATAAATGTCATGCCCTCAATGACATGCCCTTCTGGCTAGGTGGAATTCATTCTTCAGAGTGACCTGAGGATAGGACCACTGCCTTCCTTCCCAGGCCATTTCTGCCAGAGAAACAGCATGAGGTTGTAAATGCATATTGAGGAGTTATTGGGAGGTCCCTTGGCTCTCTTTTGTCTCGGCTGCTCTAGACTGTGGCTCCAGATCTCCTCCAATGGGAAAAGATAGAGTTGTGCTTCTGCCTAATTTCTGTGAGACCAAATCTGAAAAAAGAACTATTTTTCTCTTTTCCACATATGTTATAATGTACTGGTGCAGGGCCATTGTGGGGCAATGAAATGGTTCTTTGACATGATGAAGAGATCAGACATATCATCACTTGTGTTTTGCTGCTCCATCTTCTTTGCCAGAGGTTACTTTATAATGTAAAGCACAGTAAAACCAGAAGACATGGAGGATTTGAGGAGAAATCTGTAGGTAATGAATTTCTTTTACCTGTGTGTGGACACATCTGGGACGTAACATGGATGGTGATAATACTCCATGGTCAGCAGCAGCACTTTTGCTGCCTTGCTTTGCGTCCTCTGATTGCTTCCCTCTACAGGCATGTGTAATGGATGACAATGTGCTCTCTACCTATGTGCTATTTTTTTTTCCCTGGGATGCTGTTTATTCCTTGTTTTATATAGGTTTTCTGCATATTTGTGACTGATGAATACCATGTTCCTCCCAGGGACTGTTCTGGTGTTGGTGGCCTCTTTTGCCTTTGCCTTCACTTTTGCCAAGAAAAATTAGGGAGCAGCTTTTCCGTACTGTGGTTAAATCCTCCTGGTGTCCATTGAAGTAAAGCAGGTGCATGCCGGCATCTTGTTAGACCAGGATCTGTCCCCTCTATGTCCTTTGAGGAAAAATGGTGAAGAGAGTCAAAAGCTGGAATGCTGCCCAGCAATCTTAATTTCTGCCTTGAGCACAGCTGCGAGACAATTTTGCTGGAGAAACTACTAGGTTGACAAATACCACTGAGTAGCCTGTTTGGGAATTTTACCATAACAAATAAGCCATTTTGTTCACGCCTGAGGCTCTCAGATCTGTACCATACGTACCTCTCCTCCTGTCAGGCTGAGGGCTGGATTCCCTGTGTTTGCCTCTGACTCTTACCTACACAGCTGTTAGCCATTACTCTGCATTCTGTTTGTCTGTCTTTTAGCTGAAGGAAATTTTTTTTGCTTGATTTTATTTGACTGGGATAAAGTAATTATGCAGAAACCACGATATCTCTGATGGTAAGCAGACTGTACAGAATATAACTGTCTAAGCAGAAATGGGTAAAACTTGGTTTTATGCTACTTCTGCGGGGGATGTGACATTTTTGGCATTGTGTCTGCATTTTTGTGTGTATTTTTTTCACCTAGGAAACCCCATCTCTTCCCACCCATCAAGTTTACTGAAACTTCAGCATTTGTGGTCAACTGAAATAGGTACCTTGAAGCAAAAAAAAAAATTAAAATAAAATATCGAAGGTAAAGTTATCAAAAATCCTTGTACTTTAACATGTTTGTTCAAATTGTTTTATCACAGTTGGATGCCCCATCCCTGGAAGCATTTAAGGCCAGGTTGGATGGGTCTTTGACCAGCTAGGTCTATGGGAGATGTCCATGCCTACACAGGATTGGAACTAGATTATCTTTAAGGTCCCTTGCAATCCAAACCATTCTATGATTTTATGATTGTATGTTATGGATATGCTATGCAAGAATGTATTGACTATGTGTTTGCCTCACTCAAGTTTGTTTGATACAAATGAAGTGTTGACAGTACTTAATTTTCAGGACAAAGCTGGGAATCTAAGATCCTTTCAAAAGATAAAATATATCCAAAAGCTTCGTATAGCTTCATGTAGTGGTCATCATGCAGCTAAAATGTTACCTGAGGCTGGACTTGCAGAAACGCCTATTGACTAAAAGCATGGCTTCCCATCCAAAGACATTTCAAAAGGTCCAATACCCTGGAAAACAGATTCAATCCATCTTAAAATAAAACCTAATTACCTCTGAAGGCCTTGTTCTGAAAGGTGAGTTGAAGCCTGCTGCTCTGTGCCATCACACAAAGGTGTTTTGTAAGCTTTCCTTCTAATGTCCAGCTGGCCTGAGCCGAGCTGCACAGGCCTGTGGAGCACAGAGCTGCCGCTGGGATGCTCCCAGCAAACCCGGTGGGACTCCAGGGCTCTTGTAGATCTGGATGTGGAAACTGACTTCAGCGGGGCTGGGAGCGCTGGCAAGAGTGCTGAGAGTTACATCTTTCCACTTCAGAAACTCAAGGGAGATATTAAACATCCGCTTGATCAGCAGCAAACTCCCTGCTCCAATTCTCCCTCAAAGGTTGTCATGTCTAATGGAGCTGAACTGCCAGAAAGCTGCACCTGAGTGAGGAGGATTTCTGCCTCAGGTTAGTCCCTGGTCCAGATCCAGAAGAACTGCCAGAGGAGGGAGCCAAACTTCATTTCTGTTGGCAATATTTATTTTGCTGCTGTTCTTTGCTGTGCTCCTGCACTTCTGCTTCCTTTGTGGTAGGAGGAAGCCAGGTACAGAACAGTGTGCGCTCATGAACTTCTACTCAGTGGTCCTGCTTTAGATTCCCTGCTGGTGAGGTGGTGTGGGAAGGGAGATACTCTGCTCTCCTCAATCAGAAGACATAGTAGAGCAGCTGTTCCCAGTAACAATAATGACACTATTGCTGAGACAAACATTTTCACAATGATGCATGGGAACGCTAAATCCAAACCACATTGTTTAGCTAATGCATGCTTTCGCTCTGCTAAAGGAGAATGTCACATAACTGAAAGTAAATTGAAGAGATCAGAGTTTAGAAAATATGACAAAGTTGAAAACTTAAAGCTGTAATACACAGTAACATCCTTTAGCAGTGAAATCAATGATCCAAAGTGGTGTGTGTATGTGTATTTTATGGCAGTTTATTAGGTATGACTCCCCTCTGGCCAGTCCAGTGAACAAATAGTGTTGTGAGTCAGTAAAGCTTTCTGCCAAGCACTTCAGTGAAACTGAGTATAGCATATAGATCTCTTTTCCCACAGAACATATGAGGCATTGCAACATATCATAGATATGTCAGACTGTAGGTATGGTTTCTGGCATTTTTCTTTAATCTGCACTCCCAGCTGGGACTAATGAAGCACTGCTCTCAAGGCTTGTGCATGCACATGTGTTCAGAGAGTCCTCACACACTGTTTTACTGAGGTAATACTTTTATTTTCCTTAGCAAGAGGAGAGGTACTTGCCTTCAGTAGTGATGTGGTGCAACAGCTTAGAGGAAGGAAAGTTAAAGATGAATGGAGACCTGAAACATTTAATTCATAAATTAATTACTGAGCTAGTAATATCTACCTTAATATTGTGACAGCCTTGCTGCTGGCACTTTCAAAATAACTGATACGGGTTTGAAAGATTGTTGGAGAGCCTTTTCCTTCTGGCACTGTTGTGGAGAGATTGCTAAGTTTAGATCACAAGAATGCAAAGTTACTCAATCAAACACAGAAGTCTGCTAAGTTCATGCAATAAATGGAGATAAAAATGGGGTTTTGTTTCTTACCAGAGGATCATGGTCAACTTCCCCCCTTCCTTTTCACTGTGTCTTTGCTATAAATTCTGGGCAACGGTGATTCTACCAGGTCTGATCAAAGCTAGAAACACCTCTGGCAGTGGTTTGAAGGCTTCATCTGAACTTAGCCAGCAAAGAAGAAAAAAGGGGAGGGGAAGCACATTAAAGACTTGAAAACTATTTTTAGGTGTGCAGACTAGGGAGCTGACAGCAATATCTGACAGCAACACTGAAGTGCCTTTGAGATTACTTGGTTTTCATGTTAGAGGGTAGAGTCTGTCAGCACATTGATTGTTTTCACTGTCCAGCCTCCTGCTTTTGAAGAGATGCTCTAATTAATTTCAATGATACACTATACAGTAATCTTGCCTATTAAAATAAATGGAATTCAGTACTTTCAACAAAAGCTCTGGACATTATGATCCTCGCATGCATTGTCAGGGTCCTGGGGCATTGTAGCTCATGAATAACACAGATGGAGGAAGGTTTATAGAGTCTGTGGCAGTGGTTTTATTTCATATCCGAAGTGCGAAAAGTTTCTTCCAAAGAACAACATTATACCATACTTTAAAATAAGTATACCTGTTTGGCCTTATGAATAATTGTACAGGTGCTGTAGGACTTTGTGATGGAGCTCTTTGCAGTGAAAACTGGAGTGTTGCAGAGGCTGTGTGCTAACCCAAAATTAAAAACGTATGCAGCCACACTGCAGCATGTGGGTGGCTTTTAGGCAAGTGCAGAGTGTTGTTAAATGTCGAAATCAAATATAGGAGCATGAGGAAAACTGGTGTGTGAATGGAAAGACTGATCACATACTTGTCCTGCCATTTAAATATGTGGTAGGCTTCTCTGAAAGTCTACCTAGTAGCAAGCCAGCCTGTAGGGAAATACAAATCTGATTTTAAGTCTTCATACATTTCTAAAATCTAGCCTTTCTGCAGGTCTGAAAAATAAAGTTTGCATTTATAATTTATTAACAGCTGCCTTTGCATTTTCATGTTGAGGCTATGGACTTGCTGCTCATTCACTCTGATAGTGTTTCCTATAAAATCTGACAACTGGCAACTTAAGTAATGAGTATTAATTTCAAAACATAGCCTTGATGTAGAAGAAATCTCTGTATAATAGATTTGAAAACTGAAGTAAAGAGATTAAATATTTGCTCAGTGTCCTCTGAAAAGCTGTAGCAGAGAGAGAGAATTTGATCTTTGCTCTGGAAAACCTCAGCCTAGTACTTGATAGTGACCTTTTTATCATCTTTTAGGTAAAATGCCAAAAATTCATGCAACGTTCCCTCTTCATTAAGTAAACAGCAATGATTTAGTCTGCCTAACCTGAAACAACCCTGTAACCCTGAGATTTTATTGTGTAAGATGTGGACTTGGTTGATTTAAAACAGTTCTTGATATGTGATGACCTAGTCCTTATCTACTGTCTAGTTGACCATATGCAGAAAACTCTTTTTTGCAAGTTTAAAAAAGAACAACACTATTTGAAGTCAGGAAAATGATTGCATTGGATATTGGCCAAAACTAGAGATAAAATCAGCTAAAAAAAAAAAGAAAAAAGAAGAAAAAAAAAGAAAAAAAAAGGAAAACTAGGAAGGTACTTTTGGTGGATTAATGCAGGACAAATAAGCCTAAAGCTTTCTAAAGTAAATGAAAAATGATGCTTCATGCTATTTAATCCTCCCTCCTCTACTTGTCCTTTGTGAAGCTATTTTATCCATCCAGTTTAGGAGAGTCCTGCCCTGAATGCTTTTGCCAGTTGCATCACCTTTTAATGTTCCTTCTGTTCATTTGCAGCTACTTTGGAGCTGCAGTTCCTTTTATGTCACTCACCCAATATTTAGAATTTGTAGTTTCCTCAGATAATTGCCATCTTGACAAGAAGAGTGACACAATCAGCTGCCAGATACTTTTCGTTCCTGACTTCCATGCCAAAACTGACATGTGGATATTAGGATAATAATGTGTTATCTTAATTAGGTGTATCTTCATGATACATGCTTTATAACAGATAGAGCATATGAAAGTACTGCAATGCCTTGCCAGGGTATCTTTGAAATGAGATTCCCCACTTAAGAGTTTTCTTCCTTCTTAAATAAATAAAGAGTAAACGAATAATTGCAGAGTCCAAATCTGAATCCTAGCACTTCCTGTTAAACTTCACAAAATAGTGCAAGAAACATGTTTGGTCTGCTTTCTAAGGCTTGATGATGTGATAGGAAGGATGTTGTATGTAACATCAAAGAATGATGTTGTTATACCTCTGAAGCCTGACTTCTGGAAGTCCAAGTGAAATAATGTACGTTCATTTTTCTCCAGAATATGGCAGTTTTTAATAGGCTTGGATTCTTATCAGAAATGTTCCAATAATTTCCTTCATTGTGTTTGTGTGTGCTTTTTTTTTTGACTATCCAAATTTCTCTCACACTTTTCAAAGTTTTGTTAAGTGACTCCCTGCTGGGTTTAGTTAAGAGCGGTGCCGAGCAAATTGCAAGCTGCCAAAACCAGCCAACAAACCACTGGTGATGAGCAAATGTTTCTGCTCTTTCAGCTCATGGTGAATATTATTGTTTTCTTAATCCCAGCATCACGTTCAAGCAGAAAATGGTGCAGTCTGGACTACAGACAGACCCGAACAGTGTTTTGGACCTGAGCATACAGAGTCTGGCTGAGGATCAGGGTGGATCATAACTTTCACACTTGCTGTCTATATATGTTAGGATTAAAGTCTTGGGAGTATTCCTGGCCCAGTGGTCATTCTTGAAGGCAACTTCTTGGAGCTGTGCATGATGATCTCGTAGCAGAATTTAGATCTGTGTATTTATGTCTCTTAGAATGATTACAGACCTTTTATGTGAAAGACTTTAGAATGTGAACCTTTAGAGAGTCCCTCAGAAAAAAGTGTGTAATGCACAAAAGGAAATTCATAGGGAATGACTGGATTGGTTTCCTCTCTATACCCTCTGCTGCAGTGAATGTGTTCTGAATATATTGTGTTTTTCTCCATTTCATCCTCCAAATGTAGTCTGAGTGGAATAGGTCTTGCTTATTGTAGCATGCCTTATTAGTGTGTTCTCATCATTGTCCTCAAAACCAAGTCCATTAATTGTCTATGCTACATGTCCTTACGATGGCATGCATGTGGTAGGAGGATTAGGGAAGATCAGTGACTTTCCCAGGAGGGGAGATGTGAGCCCAAGGCAAAATGTTTGCTCAGCCATTAGCTCTGCTGAAGTGTTGTACTCATCTTAGTAATCTGAAAGGGATTTTATTAAAACCAAAGATATTAAATTGAGACAAATAAAGTTTTAATAGTTAGGAAGAATACCCAATTCCTTTTTTTGTCCTGTGAATGGGATGTGCTTTAAAGGTGGGAGCAGCCAACAGACTCTTAGTATTTCTGGCTGTGCCACTAATTTCCTTCAAAACTGGTGTTTTTCCACAAGTTATACTCACACAGGCATACTTATAAAAATCCCTTTGAGAACCTTAGATGAGAGACCAAAACCATTGAAAAAATGCAGATTTCAAGACTACATAGAGAAACAACTGACCATTCCAGGAAAAAGGGTCTTTTCTCCAATGTTAACTTAGGGGAGGTGGAGGTGATAGAAAAGTTTTCTTTAAATGTGTGTTCCAGATCTGTACAAAAATGCAGAGGTAGATTCTCATAGAATATTTTGCTTTAAATGGTATTTCATAATAAAGGTCTTAAATCTAGCTCATCCATATCTAGTCCCTAGGATCTTTTGGATCAGGCAGGCATGTTTTCTTAGAATCATAGTCATAGAATCATTAAAATTGCTAAAGAACCTCAGTGTAAGTTCTCTGCTGTGGAGTGCTAATAACACCTTGAAGCAAACTAATCTTTCCTAGAAGACATTTATGTTAAAACTAGTAAATCCCTATAACATGTTTGGTTTATAATAAAATAATATTTTTGGACCAAGAAATATTCAGTTGACAAACTCCCAGCTTATCCTTGGTGTTCCAGTCACAAAAGCCACTTGGTATGTTGCTCATATTTTTTCTGATGCCCTAATGAAGATTAGGTGTCTGCTCTCCTCTGAGAGTTCCTCTGCTTCATCAAGCACATAATTTAGCAGAGTGTTGCACAACCTTGTACTACTGTATTAACTCCTAGCTGTAATCACAGAACAGGGCTAGCATGATGTTAAGTATGCTACAAACATAAAAGATTTGTGGTGGTCCCCAAGGTGTCACTTATCAAAACATAAGTTAAAAGTTGAGAAGTGGATCGTATGAATGGCGTGTCTGTATGTGTGTGTGAGTGTAGCAAACAAATACTAAGATAAAAATGACAATTTTAAATATATTGTTTGTCAAGGCTTTATCTGTGTAATGCAGAAAGGTAGAACTCTGAAGAAAGGTTTGAAATTATATAATAATTCATAAAAATATCCATTTTAACATTACTAAGTCAGCAATAATATTAGATGTCTTAATGAACTCTAGAGTGCAGTACTGTGAGCAAAGGTTTCACTAATGATTTAAAATAGGACATAATTTTATGGCAGATCTTGTTTTAATGTAGGTGTTACTTAAGGATGAGGGAAGCAACAACAGTCTACCTACTTGTATCTAGATAATTGTATTTGCTTATTACAGGTATTGTCTTGGGTGCAAACTAGACACTTCATGAGCTGGTCCTGCCAAGGACAAGGTCAAGGAGAGGTCAAGAAGAACATGTAGGATAGGTGATTTTTTTTAATGTAATGTGCCAAACCTAAATCAGAAAATACTTGTGTGATGCTGCCGTTGCTGATGAATGTTTAGGAAAGTCAAATGTGTGGTCAGCCCACTAATACTTTAGAATCAGAGAATATCTCTAGTTGGAAGGGACTCATACGGATTATCAAGTCCAGTTCCCTGTTCCTCACAGGACTACCTAAAACTGAACAATATGTCTAAGTGAATCTTCCAGATGCTCTTGAACTCTGCCATGACCACTTCCCTTGGGAGCCTGTTCCAGTGACCAACCACCTTCTCAGGGAAAAATCTTTTCCTAAGTCTCCTGATGCAGCTTCATTCCATTTCCTTGTGTCCTACCACTAGCCACTAGAGAGCAGATCAGCACCTCCTGCTCCACTGCTGTCCTTGGGGAAGTTGTAGACTATGATGGGTCCAACCCTCAGCCTTCTTTTCTCCAAGCTGAACAAAAGAAGCAGCCTCAGCCACTGCCCTATGTCTTGTCCTCGAGGCCTTTTACCATATTGGTTACCCTCCCCTGGACACACTCTAATAGTTTGATGTCCTTCTTATACCAAGAACCCAAACCTACACACAGTACTCATGGTGTCATCATATCTCTGATGCTAATGCTTTGTGTACTCGCCGTTTAAAATTTGCCTATTACAATGAATGCAGTCATCTTCTCTAACTTTGGGTTAGGGCTGTGCATGCTGCTGGAGAATAAGCACAGCTCTGGACACAAATTATGAGTCTTTCTCTCCACCTCATCTGCTCTCCTGTAAGAAGGTAACCTCTTTTCTTACAGTTCTTTTCTTGTTTAATAAGCATATTTGGGTGATGTAGGATGAGTACTCCATGAATGAAGAGATTATGTAACATATGTGGTTGAGATAAAGAAGTTGATCAGGTGCAACTTAAATTTAAGGATGACCAGAGACCTCACAGGGACAGAGCTCATAAACTATAATGCCACTCAGAATCTGGAAGTTGTGCAAGAATGCTGGTAAAAAATTTCTTTGCTCAGATAGGCCATTCCAGTCTTCTCTTTCTCAACTTCTCTATGGATAGCAGAAATGTAATAATATTTAATTCAGTATGGGATAGCACCTCTCTGAATGATGAGTGTTTATAAAAGCTTTCAAACTTGAAAAGCATGTAGCATTCTTCCCCTTGATAGATGACCAAAGGATTTTTAGAAATAGTAAATTAAGCATAGTGGAAGAAAATTGTGGGTTACTAAGGCAAGACTAGTAATGTAGTTTTAGGAATTTATACATGCTCAACAGGAAAGTCCCCATGTATTACTGAAACTTGGTCTGCATAAGGGAATGTGGCTGGCAAAATAATGTTAAGAAGGAGCAGGGCAGTTATGTATGACGAGGTGCCAATACACAAATAGGTATTCGTGTGGAAAATGTCTGAAGCTCAGCTGATGGCTGATACCAGTTTTTCTGCATTTTTCTGCACTATGCTATCATGTAATTACCACTTAGTGTGTGAATTTTAACAGCATGAAAAACCTCACCCCTGAGCCAATACAACTGACATTGTCTTAATAGAGATACAGTTACAGTAAATGAAAACAAAAATTTGTAACTAAAGAGGGCTCTAATTTCAATTGCTAATTTAAGTCTTACTGGCAAAAGAATTTATAAAGTTTGGACAAGTTCTGCTGGTGTAGCTCTGCTAAGAAGTCTTTTAGTTAGGAGTCAAACTGGGAATCTTTTGAACCTTGGGTTCTAATGTGGTGCACAGAAGGAAAGAGAAATGAGTTCTTGCCTTTTCAGATAACAGTGGAGAAGCTGCCCAATCTGTCGCATCCAGCCATGATGCTGAATCGCTACACTACAGATCTCTGGTATCAGCAACTCTTCATCAATCTGGTAAGACTGAAGCCAACTCCAAAAACAAACATTTCCTCCATGAACAATGTGTTTGTTATATTTTCTCATTTGTTTATGATGGCTGTGTCAGCCGCACTGATTTACATAAACACTGCCAATCCTGGGACGTTACATTCTCAACAAAAGTAGCTGAGTACAAACAGCATTCCGAAGTTTTAATTCATATTGTATAAACATAACAGATGTTGATAAAATGAGCCAAAAAGAAAATACAACAAAGGAGACCATTTCAAGGGGGCTTTTGATTAAAATACATTCCAGATTGACAAAATGATACAATGTTAATGGAATAGATCATTTAAATGTCATTATTTGGCTCTTATAGTCCTATAAAGCAAATATAAAGCAACGCTTTTGAGATTTAGACTCCATTACAGTACAGTGCCTATACATCAACTTATAAATAAAACTATATTTCTTTTCCCTTTCCTTTTTTTTTTAATCCCTGCTATGACATCGCCACATTTATTTCCTAAATACTGTACTAAAATACTGGGTCCAAAAGCAATAATAAGTTTGGTATACAGAGTAAGGCCTAAAATAAATACATGATAAACAAAATAAATGCAGTTTCTGCCTCAGTGAATTTCCAGTCATTGAAAATGAGATGGGCGACACTAAGAAATCCAGTTCAGAGGCCTAATTCAGTTGGGTTTTCTTTAAAAAGATATAAAACCTGCTCCTGTTTATTCATGTGTAAAAATAATGGGACTTCATTTGAGATCCATCTGGTCTAAATCCCTTGCTTTGAGAATAGCTAGGAGAGAAAATTTAAAAAACCTACAATGGTCCTAATATGCATTATCTAGTTTAGTTGAAGAGTTTCCTTTCAATAGATGGGGAGAGTGAGGTGGAGAGAGGACACATGGCTTTCCAAAGTTCAAGAGGAGGTCATACAGGGAAGTAGAAGCCAGCTCAAGCTGAGGCCCAGTCCAGTGCTTGTGCCATTGGGCCACACAACTTTTTTAAAATGAGAAACCTATCAGACTCCATTACGTTTCATATTGATGTGATCCCTGAAGCAACAGAGTTTAGTATCCCTTTCCACAACTTGTTATTATCACTCATGTAAGCTCTGTTTCTGATATCCACCTAAATATCCATTATGAATTTCCTGGGTGCAATAATTTCCTGTGGTGGTATTTTCCATAGCAAAATTACATGTGGTATGGAAAGAGGAAACCTCTTTACTTTTGTTTTCCTCCTTATGTCTTTGAATGTCTTGTCTGTTCTATAAATGAGAGAGGGAGAAGAGATGTGCCTTTCTATGCTGTGCATAGAACATTTATTTATGTTATTTTCTCATGTCAGTTTCAATCTTCCTCTGTCTAGGGAAGCATACAATTGGGAAGCACAATACACCTTCCTTGACAGAACTGACCAAGTCACAGAAATAATACTGTGGACTTAAGGGAAAAATAAAGTCTTAGTGAACAACTACATACTCTATAAAGACCAGCTTGGTTGACAATAAAATGATCTTTAGCTCTGTTCCTACCAAGAAACCATTAGAGCCCTCATAGTTTTCAATCACCACAGTTTAGTACTGGTAGGCCCTCTTCTTTTCACACCCATGTGACTGTTTCTCTTCCTTGCAGCCTATGTTTCTATGTGAATTAATTTTTATAAGCATGTACTGCAAAAGATTATAGAATGTCATAAATGGTTGTGTAATGAGCTAGCAGCAATAAAAAAAATTTAAAACTTAATAAACATTGAGGTCACTATGTTCAAGTAAAATCTTAGACCAGAAAAGTCTTAGACTTAGAAAGTGGACCTCAATTTTGCTTTTCCAGCCTGTGAAATCCGAATACATTTCAGTCATAATACTTTATTTAGATTGAACCTTATGGTTTACCAAAAAATAAAGTTGTTCTTTTACTATGGTATTTCCTGATGTTTTAGGTATAATTGAGGATGCGGAGCAGGGAGAGAATCCATGTTCTTATTGGATCCAGTAGAACCTGCAGAACCAAGTGTTTGGGGTGATTGGCAGGAAAGACTTGATGTGTTTCCTACTGGGGGAGAGGCTCAGGCTCCAGCTGGCACCACAGAGCCCTGATGAGTGAGCAGCCCTGGGATCCAAGGCCATGCACGCCTTCTAAGGCTTTGTCACTTGTTTTGGAACCCACGTTCTTCTTCAGGAAAACATAATCAGAGCTTTTCCACTTGATTCCTTCCGAGAAGACATGCTTAAAAGGTGTAGTATCTTGACATGAGAGATTGTAGCCCCAGAGCTGTGTCCCTTCAGCTGCTTGGTGACTGCAAAATTCATTAATTTAAATGCTTGTGAGACAGCACGAGAATTCACATGTTTATGGAAGACATAAGATATGAAAGATGGATGTCAAGAATGCTTTTGTCATGCTGTGTCTATGCCTCTTGAAAAATATCATAACCATCAGCAGCAGCTATGTTGGCAAAACTTTTCAGTGAAGACTAAACCTTCAGTCTCTGAATATCTGCCTATTAAAAAGGAAAATGTTTTAGATTTCCTCCTATGACTTTGATGTTTAATTTTGTTCTGTTAAATACCAGAGGGATTCACACATATTTGGACATTAAAACCAAATGTGTATGCAGGAATCCACCACTATTAATGTTATAATGAATACCAAGGAAAACTAGTAATAATTTATTGGTTATAAAAACTTGCCAAAATTCCTTAAAGTGAATTTCTGGTATTTGAATTATGCAGCTCTGACTCTCCTACAAATCAAAGATTTGTAGGATGTTCTCTAGTTTTCCCTTTAGGAATTTGTCTTTATTATTAATAATGTTGTTTTTGCAGCATGACAGAGGATGCACAGCACTTTAAAACTGAAGAGTCCAGTCAATGCATATAACTGGCAGCCCAGAAATGCTCAAAGTCACATGAGACAGGCTCTTGAAATGGTCATTTAAAATATGTCATATGGAGGATGAGAAATGCTCTGCAAATCATCCAAGAGATATGGACATGGATGTTTATTTAGATCCTGTTACAGTTTGTAATCTTTTGCTCATTAGTGCACTAGCAGGGTCATTGTCACTACTGAGCCATGCCTCACTTACCTAGAAAATGCTAAATTATTCTTCAAGGAATTAGGGTTTTTGTGATTGCAGAACTATCTAAAATCCCCCGGTAATTTCCTCTTAAGACAGTGAGAATCTCTTCTCTTGATAACCAAATATACTCTTGGGAACATGGTACTGTGCAGGGCTGGGAGTTGGACTTGATCCTTGTGGGTCCCTTCCAACTGAGCTTATTCTGTGTGATTCTGGGATTCTGAAATCTGAGTAACCTTGTCATGAAGTTGCATTTTTGGTTCAAAGCCCATTGCTGATTTCCTTTTCCTTGATTTATTGAGTACACAGAGTATCACCTTTCTAAGACCTGAGTAATGTAATTTTTTTTTGCTTACCATGTCTGTGGCTGGATGACTCAGTACAAATTGTAGTTGGGGTGTAGCTTGCAGAGTATGAGAGCTTGAGACAACCAGGATAACAGTAACTTGTTATACAACTTTGAACTGGTCACTTAAATGCTTGGCACATCGTTTACTCTGCCTTTAAATTTGGAACAGTGATGTGAATCCACCATAGGTACTGTGAAGAGGATAAGTGTAAAAGATATTGTAGGAATATAAACTATTTAAAAGAATATTTTGGGCTGTCCAGTTGTAAAAATCATAGTAGGGTTGCCTTTTTTTCCCCCCTTTTAGAACAAGTGTAACTTGTACTAGGTCTCTAAGGAATCACAGTAACAAGTTTACCATAGAGTCATATCATTTGACTCTTAGGCACAAGATACGTTTTTCTTTTTGTCTGCTTTAGTGTATGGTAAATGTTCTGCTATTTCTTCATTTATTTTCAACTAAAGGCTAGATAGAGCAAAGATCTGTTTTATATAAGATACATTTTATCAATTTTCACCATTTTTAAATCCAAACTTCAGTAACAAAGGGCTTCACAACAAAATTCAAGTCTTTGGCATTATTTTTGGTTTTTACTACATAGCTATATCTTCCATCTCGCTCTCCATTATGATGATGTTTTCCTTATAATTCTTTCCCTATTAAACTGAAATGTGTCTTAAAGCACAGGCAGACTGAACTTTAGATCTAGGATTGAAGTACAGTTGTGCAAAATTCCCAATTCAATTAGGAAATTTGCCTTCACATTAGAAACACTAAACCATCTATGCACTACATATCTCTATGAGTGAATATAAACTGTTGTGAGAAGTTTTTTCTAGCATGCAGCTTTAATGTATGGTTTTACATAAATCCTGCAATGTCCATTACGTAACATTAGTCATTAGTTTTTCCTGTCTTGTGATACTTACATACTTTAGAGTTAATTGCCCAGTGTTTTTAAACTGCCTGGTTTATCACATTGGAGAACCTTTCAACATTGTTTCACAACTGATTCCTTCTTACATTTTTCAAACAGGATTTTGTCCTTTAATCACATTTATTTGCTGACTATGAACAGAAAAACCTAAAGGAGGGAAGACAGATGAAGAAATTCTTTGTATCTACTTTATATAAAAATGATGACTTTAAGGATTCAGGGACCAGCATTGCTAAAGGTACTGGTAATATGATAGGATCTATCATAACCTCAAGGCTCAGATAGCCATGAGCCAAAAATCTAAATACTAATGGAAATGTAGCTGCGCTCTGCAAGAGTAGCGCCTGGAAAATCACTGATGAGGAAGTGCTGCAAAATGTTACTGTTGTCTCTGCTGCCCCTTTTCACATAGCTTCAAATAACAGAGCTGTCAGTGTACCTCTGGTGATTATGAAATCATTTAATGAAATGAAGTGTAACCAGCTCTCTACTAAAATAGTGCTTAATTAAGTGTGACCATCAAGTGATGGGAACCATAGTAGTATACAAGGGAATGCTTGTTCATTCCTGAAAGGCCTATTAAAGTAAGAGGAAATATGTCATCAGCACAGTTGTCTGAATGTCTAACACGGTATGGCATGGGAATGCCAGCATCAGAGTTCAAACACATGAGGAGTTACAAACCAGAATTATTTACACTATGCGATTGTAATCAATGCCTAGACACTTCTGAGGAGCCAAAGCAATGAAATGGTTCACTAACTTGCAGTATCTCATTAAACTGGTGAATTTTGCTTGGCTGAGATCACAGATCATAGACTCAACATTCTGCCACTGAGGCTACTCCCTGACAGCAGAGAAATGGGGAGGAATTACCAGCTTCTGCATATTTTATTTTGAAGGGTTACAGAAAGGAATTTGTACTTTTGGGCAGCTTATACTTGCAAAGACCTCTGTAAAATGTGAAGTCCCACAGCTTCTGCTGTAGCCTTGCTATAATTGCCCCTCTTATCTATGCTGGAACTGAGATGTGGGATATGAAGTAGTCTGCTGAGGACTGGAAAGTGAGTCTGTGGTACAGCTAAAAGAACTTCAGACTCCTGACTTCTTTTCTTCTCAGTATTAATCTCTTTCTTGCAAAGTGAACCCAAAAGCTAGCACTAAGAGAAGGCATGGCAAGCTGTGTGACTCCCATGTCCTCTCATATTTTGGCAGTTTTGCCACACAGAAGTGTTTCTAGTTGATAGGGCTGTCCCTGGTCTACAGAGCAAAGTCACCCATGCAACAGGGAGGACTGCAAGGACTGCCCCTGTGGAGCAGGCACGGTAGTCCTGTATAAGTTCTCTCTCTCATTGAGAATGCACCCCGGAAGTCTCCCTAAGACATGCTGGGCCAGCAAAGCAAAGGATGGGACCACTGCTGAGTCACTGCATTGCACAATGCACTACTTATAGAAACCTTTCTAATCCTTAAGGGGTAAGCAGTAGGATAGAGATTAGTGTTGGTGCAGTTTAAGGGTTGAGAGCAAGGCACAGAGGTAAAACACACAGAATCAAGTGCCCAAAAGAGCAGTGTCTTGCAGATATACAAATAAGAAGTATTGCTTTTCTCATATGACTACCACAGCATAGAATATAAATATTGTTCACAAAAATGAGATGACATTTTTTAATCAGCTTGGGCAGGTTGTGTCTCTGACAAGGATCTTTCTTGCCTCTTGTCTTTAAGGTAAAGAACGTCTGAAAACATCTCTTTGAACCTAGAAAGCTGAGTTTCACAGAATCACAGAAGAATTCACATTAGAAGGGTCTTCTGGGGGTCATCTAGTCCATCCCCCTGCTCCAAGGAGGTCCAGCTCGATCAGATAGCTCAGGCTATTCAAGCCCTTTACACCCTCAAAGATGGAAAACCCACATCCCCTACTTCAGTATTTGACCATCTTTATGGTAAAATCTTTTCTTATACTTAATTAGAGTTTCCCATGTTACATCTTAAGTCTATTGCCTATCATTGGACACATGCAGGAGAATCTGTCTTATCTGTAGCCTAAGGACAGGTAGCTTTTGCAGTCAGGTCTTCTCTGAGCCTCCTCTTCTCCAAGGTGAATGGAGTTATCTCTCCAAGCATCTCCTCATATGCCTGTGCTCCAGTTCCTTGACCAGTCTGGTGGCCTGCTGCTAGATTTCCTCCAGTATGTCAATGTTTTTGCTGTACTGTGGAGACTTCATCCCCAAACTGATTTGTGCAGGCATCATGCTAATCTTCTCTATCATTCAAGTTTTAGCATATATTTTGCCAACCAAAGTATGATTTCATTAGAAGATAAGCCAGAACATTCATTTTTTTAAAGGAAGAAATCTGGAGACAATGGAAATGCTAGGTTTGTAACCCATTGCTGCCTTGCCCTCTATTAAGCAATGTGTCCTTATGTTCTGGTCTTTTTCTCAGCCCACAGTTTTCAGTGGCTTCCTGCACTGAAAGGAAGTCTTCACAAACCCCTCTCAGCATCCTGAGAGAAGCATTTACATCAACTTGGGCCCTTGGTTGTAATGTCTTCTCTGTTTCTCAGAGCTCTTCATTTGGCTTATGCATTAGGCTCGTACTCCTTGGTGTTTTACCACTGTCAAGATTTGTTCTTCACTCCAGAAACTTTTTCCCTGAAAAGTTGCTCAACTGCTCTTGGAAAAGCACAATTTCCTCCTCTGTCCTGAAGATGCCCCCTGAGTGCAGCCACATTGTTGTCTGCTGTCTCCTGAAAGGAACATAATGTGTATTAGTACAGAGTAGCTCCAAATGAAGAAATTAAGAATTATACACTCAACATGTTAACAGAAACATCCACAACATTGTTATGAAAAGTTATTCATTAGGGTCTGGCTGTGATTTTGGAAATTACTCAGGGTGGTTTTACAACAGTTAAAAACAGTAAGGTGCAGTGTGTGAGGCTTTGGGGTTTGGACATATTTTTCCACAACTCTTTATATTTGTCAGCAAGAACATACAGCTCTTTTGACAGTAGGACTTGGGTGGGCCGATGGCTGCTGGATACTGTAATAGGTTGGCAGGACACAGAATGATAAACTTACTTGTCAACTTTCTGGCTTTCTTAGGACAGACTGAGCTTTGTACCTCTGCAACTTGTTTCCCATGTAGTCCCTGGTAATTTTTTTGGTATGAGTTAATTGATTTTGTATTTGTTTGCTGCTGTTATTTTGTCTGTCCAACATGGAACCCTTCTCAGCCACAGAAGCTCATTTTGTATGTATCATTCCCTGCTTTGTTATATTGCTTCCCTCAGCCAGAAAGAATTCTTCTTAAATTGTTTGCATGTTGGTGGCAACAGAGATGGAAGACCAAAGAAAGTAAAGAAGAGATCCACAGTAAATGTTGAAAATGGGGTCCATCCAGTGTGTGGCATGAAAAAAGGCTGCAAGCATTACTAGGAAGATCTCCAGTTGGGTG
This sequence comes from Toxostoma redivivum, assembly GCA_013397375.1. Taxonomy (NCBI): domain Eukaryota; kingdom Metazoa; phylum Chordata; class Aves; order Passeriformes; family Mimidae; genus Toxostoma; species Toxostoma redivivum. Next base: position 1,384,146 of record VXBI01005372.1, read on the forward strand.
ACAGCAAGCCAGAAGAGTTTACAGAACACTTCAAGAGGCAGCAGACCTATGGCTCCATCTGCATTTGGTAAGGCCCTTTCTCTGAAAAGCAAGCTACTGGCATAGGTGGAGGCCAGATCAAGGCAATCTGCAGGGCCCTTTTGGCCCCTCTGTCTACATTTCCTTCCTATGAGTCCAAATTATTGTGTAGGATTGCAGGTCACTAAAGATTCCCTTCCCT
>VXBI01005372.1:1384475-1394499 GCA_013397375.1 Toxostoma redivivum
CTCCCCTTTTTGTTTTCTGTTGGACATAATTTCTTCACCCTTGCTACTGATTGTTTTGCATAAAAAAATTATTTGCAGAAATTCAGGAAATTTTACTTGCTTTACTTTACAACTTTACTTTCCAAGGTAATTTTTCCAGACTAGTGCGAAGCTTTGAGTGCTCCTGTTTTTCTTTCTAAAACAGAGGGCTCTGAATTACCATTGCCTGGCACTGCAGGTATGGTCAGAGTAGTTGCATTTCTTGCTCGTTCACTGGGCTCAGAATACATCTCATTAAGGCTACTCAAGGCAAGCTCACAGTTTGCTGGGGGTGAGATGTACCCCAGCGAATGTCACTTTTTTATTAGAGTTTTGTAGATTTGAATCAAGCTAGGTAGAGCTGCATAAAAGGTCTCTGCAGAAATACACAGAGCAGATCAGGGGCTAAGTGCAGTTTTCCCATGTGATTTATATATTCTAAGATTAGACCTGGCATTTTGCAAAATGCTGTTTGAAGTTGTTAATTAGGTTTGCCTGAACAGACCAAAACAGACACAACTAATTGGTTGAGATTATAGCTGTAAGATTGTGACCTCTCACAGTGAAATCTCTCAATGTATGTTCTTGTTTAGGTCTGTTCTTCTGTGGTTTTTTCAGAGTAGGCAGATAAAGGCTGCACTGTATCACTGAGATAGTGAGGAATACTTTGGGGAGTATCATCCCTATCTCAAATCTGCTGTTAATAGGAGATTTCTTTACTGAATACCTGTCTTCATTCTACTTGTATTTTTGACAGGAGGAGTACTACCAGGTGACTTTCAAACTTTTTAAGAATAAAGCCCAATAGGAAGTTTTTTTACAGCATCAGTGCATCATTAAGTACAAAATAATTTAATCAAGTCTCATAGTCCATGCAGTTACTGGCAAACCTGATTCATTTTATGAATAATTATACTTGGGTCTTAGTGAGAAAAATGTTCTTATTAACAGTATGAGCAACAAATTTCCAGACAAAAACATGGAGGAGGGAGAGTATGTATAGACACAGTCTGGGGGGTGATGTGACTTCATCGCACTTCACACGATAAGAGGGTTCACTTCAGGAGCTGGTAATGGGATGGAGACTTGAAAGGCCAGGCTACAGGAAATGGGGGTGGTGAGTCAGGAGATGGCAGCCTTCCCTTCGAGTCATCCTTGAACCACTGCCCTGGTGTGCTCAGAGTGGGAATTAGTAGATGCTGTTCCTTCAGAAGCGATTTCAAACTTGGGTCGTGACCATTTGATGTTGTCAAGTGTTACGAGCAGTTTCTCCTTAAGAGCATGGATTTCAGCTCCCACATCTTCTCTGATCCCTAGTGTGGGTGGCTGCCTGTGCTCTCTAGCTGTCCCTCTCTGCAGTGACAGATATTCCATGTCTCCTGCCTGGCCTGGCTCTCTGTCCTGGTGCTGGGAGCCCTGTTTTGCACCTGCCTTGCTTCTTGTCAAAGTCACTGCATGGCTGGTGACCCAGAGGTGTCTTACATGCTGATAAATAGCTGTATTTTCCTTTTAAATACACATTACTCTGTAACACTCTATTGGCTTACCAGAAGCAGAAGAGCTATCCATTAGGGGGCCAACGGCAGTATTTGGTGGTTGCAGGGGAGCTCACTAGAAGGGTACATGGGGTGAATTCCTTTGTCAATGTCTGCAAGTATCTAAATGGGGGAGGGGGGCAAGAAGATGGGGCCAGGCTCTTCTTGGTGGTGCCAAGCAATAAGACGAGAGCTAATGGGCAGATATTGAGGCACAGGAGATTCCAACCACATATAAGGAAGAACTTTACTGTGCAGTGGCTGAGCACTGGAACAGATTTCCCAGAGAGGCTGTGGAGTCTCCCTCACTGGAGATATTCCAGAACCATCTGGACGTAATTCTGTGCCATGTGTTGTAGGAAGACCCTGAGAGAGCAGGGAGTCTGGACCAGATCTGGTCCCTTCCAAGTTGATCCATTCTGTGATTCTGTAGAAGGGCGGGCTGGCAGCAGCAAGGCCGAGGGCGCCGGTCAGATCTCAGCCGGGAACAGGCACGCCAGCCGGAACGGGCCGTGCTCGCACCTCTCAGCTCGCCGCTGTTAGCTGACAGGCCGGGGTTACGCTTTGTACCGGATTACGGCCCAGAGGAGCCTGATGGCAGCCGGGGCTGGCGGGAGACCCCCGAGCGAAACGCGCCGACGGGGCGGAAAGGCGCCACCTGCTCCCGCCCCCCGCTCCCGGCAGACGCCCGCCCGCCGCCTCNCCGCCGTGCCGCCTGCCCGGGGCGCAGTGCACCGCGCCTCGCCGCCCCCGCCGTGCTCCGGGAGGCACCGCGTCCAGCTGCACTTGCAGAGCCTCGGAATTGTTAGGGTTGGAAGGGGTCTCTGGACGGCATCCACTCGAAACCCCGCAGCCAAGGCGTGTTCCCTAGAGCAGGTGACAGAAGAAGGTGTCCAGATGGGTTTTGAATGTCTTCAGAGAGGGAGACTCCATGACCTCCCTGGGCAGCTTGTTCCAGTGCTATGCCACCCTAAATGTAAAGAAGTTGACAGAATCACAGAATACCCTGAGTTAGAAGGGACCCCCGAGGACTTACCGAGTCCAACCCCAGTTCCTGCGCAGCACCATCCCCAAGAGTTACACCATGTTCCTAAAAGTGTCCAATCGCTTCTTAAACTCTGTCAGGCTGGTACTCTGACCACTTCCCTCAGGAGGCTGTTGCAATGCCCACTCTGTTGCAGTTTATGGTCATTGTTCCTCATTCTCTTGCTGCTCATCACCGAAAAGGGTCTTGACACCATCCTCTTTGCACCTGCCTTTGAGATATTTATATGCATTAATGAGATCCCCTCTGTGTTCTCTGGACTGAACAGATCAGCTCCCCGAGTGTCTCCTCATTAGAGAGATGCTCCAGACCCCTCATCATCTCTGTGAAATTGTTTTACTGGGCTACAGGCAGGTTGGGGGTGGCTGCTAGCGAGGCTGGGTGAGGCCACTAAGTTCAAGCACTCAGGACCCTGGCATTGGCCAGGATTCATCAAGCTTCTTCAGGGAGAGCAGAGCCACCAGCACTGGGGTTATCTTACAGTGACAGAGGGATAGGTGCCAGTAACTGAAACCTAAGTGCTCTGTTCATTACAGGTGATGATCTCAAATTATTTTTCTTCAAGACAAACCAAAACCAAACAGAGAGTAACTAGATGTTGAATTTCAGTAGCAATTGACTGTGTTGCCCTTTTGAACCTTGTGTGTTTCGAGTTTCCGTCATTGAGCATTCTCCTTAAAAGAACTAATACATTGACTACATGGTTTTTGGGAGCAAAACTGTGTGGAGAACACAGCCCTGTGCTTTAACAGCCTGTGTGCAGGCTGTGTGCATTCATTAGGGAAACAGTCGAGAGCAGTTAGACCACACTTCCAGACTGGGTCTCAAGGAGGCCAAGGCCACTGAGATTTTGGGATTATTCATATTTCAAAGTCAGTTTGAAATACAAAATTATTTAGAGTCTAAAGGAATGTAAACAATTGTCACATGTAGTTGTTGGGGACGTTTTATGGAGAGGTTTGTATTACTTAAAAATTGCTTACAATTGCTAATTTAGCATCTGCATGGAATGCTGTATTGTCTGGACTGCTGTATTTGCAATCAGAGCAGATAGCAGAAGCACAGGCACTTCCTGCACAGCTTCTTGGCTGTGACCTGGACTGACCCCATGAACAGCAAGTCAGGGTGAGCAGTGTAGGACTTGGATGCTTTCTTCCATTATTGCTTATGTGTTAAACCTAGCAAAACTGCTTGGCTACTCGGCTGAGCTTGCCACATAGTTCCAGTTATATGTAAACATCTGTCTGCCAACTGACTGAAGCCACTGTGTTCATTTTGTGTGGGCTACTGAACAGCTGTCAGATGGGAATGACTTGGGTTATCCCATGTCTTAACCAATGTTCTAAATTCAAAAGGTTCTGAATGCCTTTATCCTTGCCTGACTTACCTGTTTTTGACTAGATCCTTCTGAGCCATATGTTTTCAGTCCCTTAGTAGGCCTTTAAATAACCCCGAAGAATGTGTTGGTTGTCATCCTCCTATAGAGCTCAAGTAGATTAGACAGGAGCATTGAGTTCATTGGATCACTATGGATCCACTCAGTTCTTCTATGCATCTCCTAACCAGTACAGTCCCATCTCTTACAGACTTTGTGATACTAGTTTTGTCAGGATGCATTATGCTATTCAAGCATATGTCTGAAAACTATAAAATTACAAAAAGGAGATTTTCAGGATGGCAGTACAAGCAGCTATAGAGGCAAATGAGCTGATATCTCTGAGAATTTTATTCTATCAGCATGGACATGTGTGTTGCTTTCAAGATGACAGTAGGGTGTGACTGAGAAGACCTGTGCAATAAAATATATTATAGACTTGGAAGTGTTTGGTTTGGAAAAAGAGTGTTTTTCACAAGTGTTAGTATGCATTTAGCACACACCAGGCCTTCTGAAGTTAAGTGAGAATTTCAAAACACTTGATCCGCAAATCAGACCGTCCATGTTTATGAAGGAGCCTAGGAATATTCATTCTGAAGTTAGAGCAACAGCCTCGTTGAAGAGATCGTCATATAGATGGTTCGGCTTCAGGACATGAAATTTGGGATTTATTTGGCTGAATACCTCAAAAGGCATTGTTAACTTCTGTGTGACTCAGCCAGACTGTCTGAACTTCTCAGATTGAAGAAACTAAGCAATGAGCAGGTTCAAATATGACTGAGCTTGCTGTCTTACTTTTAACAGAAGGAGTTTAGAAAGACCTTTTTTGTATTCTGCTGATCCAAGTTGAATTCAGTGACTGGGCAAAAACAGGAGAGAAAATGGTGGTTGTGGAATGCCATTCTTGCCAAATGTTTTCAGCTTCCAATGAAGGCTTATTTTGACAGAATGTTAAGCAATGCTTTTTGGACCACTTTTTATTTGGGGAGGCTGATGGGAAAGATGCTCCTCCCAGGCACTGAACCATAAATATTTGACTTTTATACAACCAAAATTCCTGTGAGTAGACATGGAATAAGTGACAAAAATCGGAGCATTTACCAAACCTGTGGAATTCATTTCAACTTTGCCAGGTGTTTGGCTGTAAGACTGTGAGGTCCCATATTTAACAGCTCATATACTTTGCCAATAATATGTGAAGTGTTTCATTATCTTATACACTGTAGTTGGCACACATCAGTTTGCAGACAAAGAGCAATGGTTTATGATATTTGTGGATTCCATGTGCAGTTGTAGGCATGAAATGATGTGTGGTGTATGATAAGACAAATACATAAGAATGAAAGAGTTCACATAGCAAATATAAGAGACTTTCAAGTCTTTGATAACTAGAATCATAAAGTGCTAAGTAACATCAGTACTTTGATTTTTGTCTCCTTTTGTAATTGCTCAGACTGAAAAACAAGTAAGAGGCATGCCTTCAGCTCACCCAAGCTGTTCAAGGAGTACTTGAGGCAGTACTAATTTACTAAGAGCTAATTTATTCTAAGACTGCAGAATAGCCAGAGCTTTTTAGGATATTCATCCTAAAGGTCAAATATTTCCCAAATTAGAGGTGATTGTCCACCTTAATTTAGGTGGACTAGCTTATGGGACCAACTGCATACAACTGCATATTCACCCCAGTTCCCAGTATCCAGTGAAGTATTTCAATAAGTATTGGAATAATTACTGCAAGATTCTGGTTGTAATTTTATGGTTTTTTTTTTTCCCCTGTGGTGTTTTCACTGTTAGCTGAGTTTTAATCTTTCCAGAAAAAAAAAAATCAAACAGCTTGAAACTTTAACCTACTTCTAAGTAAATCTTTGATTGAGCAAGTTTTTATTGTGTTGCTTTGCAGCATAGCAGCGTATTTAAGTGTGCATTTCTTTATGTATAATAAATGTTATGCTGAGGTAGGGTCTAGGGATGAAAAGCAACTGCCTATTTACACCAGCAGCTCCCTAGGCATGGGAATCTTGTGTGTTGCAAGAGTGGCGACGTTTTCTGTGGCAGTGCTTGCAGCAGCCTGTGTGGTCTGCCCTGCTGGCCTTAGCAGCCCGTCTGAACTGGCAGGGGCCAGCAGCCCGGGAGACCTCGGTGCCTGGGTGAGCCCTCCACCAGCCCACCACGGAGTCACGGGGCTGCTCCCCAGCTGCAGCGAGCAGGGCAGCTCAGGGAGATCTGCTCTGTCTCACCAGCTGTAGTGCACAAAAGAACAATTGAGGGTATCCAGAAGAGCGAGGAGGAGAAAGTTTGACTATGAAAAGCAGAACAGGGAGCTTCTTGCTTTCATGTCTTCTTCAAGGACTTTGGCAGACTAGTGTGTTTTGTGGTGGTTCTGCTGCTGCTGCTTAGGACCTCTGACAGATGCGCTTTTTTTTAGAGAGCTAGTGAACCTTTCCATGTGAACAAGAAAATATGTCATTTTTCTGATGCTGAATTTCAGTATTTTATTATTCCCCTCCTTGAGGTGTCTTAGAAATATGGGAGATGATTTAAATGGGATTTTTATTGTCATTTCTAGTGAATTTTCTGTGCTGTAAACACTGAAGGAAAAACTCAAAGGCAGTCCCATCTCTTTTGGGACTGAGTCTGTTGTTAGTCATCTGACAAGAAATGAGCACGAGTAACATTATTTATATGTATCTAAATTAGTAGATTATCAGCGACTGAAGTTTAACAAAGACAAGTGACAGATTGTGCACCTGAGAGAAGGCAACTCTGGATGCACACACAGACTGGGCAATGAGATGCTGGAGAGCAGCACTGTAGAAAGGGACCTGGGGATCCTGGTCCATGGCAAGTTGAACATGAGTCAGCAGTACCCTGGCAGCCAGGAGGGCCAACCACGTCCTGGAGTGCACCAGGCACAGCATCACAAGGGAAGAGATTGTCCTGCTCTGCTCTGCACTGGGGCATCTTCACCTCGAGTTCTGGGGACAGTTTTAGGTGCCACAGTATAAGAAAAAATTTAAAGCTATTGGAGACTTCAAAAGGAGGTCTGTGAAGATGGTGAAGGGTCTGAAGGGGAAGCCATACAAGGAGCAGCTGAGGTCACTTGGTCTGCTCAGCCTGGAGAAGAGGAGACTGAGGGGAGATGTCTGAAACTTCCTCGTGAGGGGAAGCAGAGGGGCAGGTACCAATCTCTTCACTCTTGTGATCAGTGACAGGACTTGAGGACATGGCCTGAAGCTGAGTCAGGGGCAGGTAGATTGGTTATCAGAAAAAGGTTCTTCACCCACAGGGTGTTTTGACACTGGAACAGGCTGCCCAAGAAAGTGGTCTCAGCACCAAGCCTCACAGAGTTCCAGCCTGACAGAGTTCAAGTTTGGACAATGCTGTCAGGCACATGATGTGATTCTTGGGCTTGTCCTGGGCAAGGGCAGGAGTTGGACTTCCATGATCTTTGTGCTTCTCTTCTGACTCAGGATATTCTATTATAACACCTGCTCAGATGCATGTGATCACTAAAATTGCATATTAGAAGTTGTCTGAATTCAGTGGTTTCTTATTACCAGAGAAAGAGGCAGTTCTAAGAGATGCATGTTTCTCTTTGTGTTTAAAAGAAGCAAAACCCAAGAAACTTCCAAAAAGCCTGCGTGTTTTGAGGAAAATGATGGAAATAAAGTGTTCCACTGAATGTGTCTTCCCATGCTGACACTTTTGTGACTAGTCTCACCTCTAGTGACTGTACAGAAATAGTTCGTTCATATTTCTAACAGGACAATTGTGAAGCCCTTTTTCTGGGACTGATGATGTAAGAGAAGACCACAGGATTCTGATTCCCGTATCAACTTTCTGCATTTGCTGCTTAACCTCTTTTTTGAGGAAACTACCTTATTTGGAAAAAGTAGCATGCACAGATCCAGATTCAGCAGTGTTTTCTGGCTGATATGGCAAAATACAGTTTTTATTCTCCCAGCTTCCACAGGGGAGTTCACTATTTTTGATTTTATCTCACTTGTCTGGACTCTCCCTACAGTGGACGGACAGAAGCTTTCCACAAACATAAAAAATGATCCCCAGTTTGACTATGCAAATCTATGTTTAAAACAGGCATTGATTTAGAGAGGTCTTAAGAGTGCCTTAACTATTAGTCTGTCATCTATTTTTTGCAAGTTGGGCAGAAAATAATTCAGTATTGTCTAGCTTTTAGTAGTAATATATCATGATTAAAATGTTTATGTAGGATAAGGATAGCAGAAGAATTCTGAGAAGGCTTGCTGGTACATTTCTGAGTAGACTAACCCTAAAAGTGAATCAGTTACTGATACTCTTAACAAGGTGGGAAAACCAAATCATATCTGTTTGGGCTATGTGCTCTAAATAGCCTTTGAAAACATGAGCATAAGGTAAATTATGGTTATTGTTAGTGAGCTGGTGTTTTAATTTTGAACTACATCTTAAATGAGAGAAATGTCAGATGAATATTTTCCAACAGTAATCACCTCTATGAAATATTAAAACACTTATGAATAATTAACAAAGTTATATCACTGACATTTTATCAAATCTTTGCCTAAGACCTGAAGATCTGGTGCAATATGCAGTTTTCATGAGGTGAAATAGAAAGGCCAGAATACTGTCTGCCTGAAACATAAACCTGTTTAATGCAGAGAAGGAAACGACAGTTTAAGATTCCAAGAATTTGTGATATAATTTCAGTATTTGTTCATCTTTTTTTCGAAGACATTCATGCATGTAGAAGTAATAAGGCATGTCCTTATTTCAGTGCACATCATTTTAGGTCTAGGAGTGCAAAGTGTGAAAATAAATTTTTCTTCTGTTGCATTTTAATCAGGATAAAATGACAGTTATAGGGTTGGAGAGTGCACATAAGAAGATAAGCAGCGCTGTTTCAGCACAAATTGCATGTATTGTTAGAAAAAGGTATGTACTAAGAAAGCAAATGACAGCCCTGAAGTTATGGTGGAATTGTAAAGCATTGGTGTATACTGGTTATCTTTTATATCATTCTTACCACCTTGGCACACATGGTTTATGCTCAATAATTTAATTTCCTTAGTTTTATATTTTTTGCAGTCTTTAAAATCTGCTGTATATCCAAAAAAGAGTCTAGTCAATTAAAGAATTTCATAAAACTAAGTTTCTCCACACCAGAAATTATTAGAAAAACGAACATTTGTATCAACATTTTATTTACACTAATGTCCTCTCAGTATATTGTCACAACTTTCCACTGTTGTTGGGAATTGTATATGCAGAAGTCAAACAATTAAGTTTTCATGAGCAGATAATTAACAGATAAATTATTATCTCTATGCTCTCTTAATTAGATATTGTTCTTAAAGAGTGGTTTCAGAAGCCCTGGTTATGTTTTCTTTCTTTTTTAAGCCAAATTTCATGTCCATATGTGCTTTTTTTTAAAACTGAGTTTATAGTTTTTGAAAACACCAGCATGCTTTATGGTGACTGGTGATTTTTATTTAAACTAATTCTATACAATGCCTTGAAATATTCTTAAATGTCAATGTAGCTTGGAAATAGGATCCATTTCTTGAAGTGTAGCTAATAATGCTCTGGACTCTTACTATTGTAATGGTGTTAATTCTTCCCAGTCTCTGTTTTGCTGGTCTGGCTTGAGCAAAGAGTTTAAAAAGGCCAGGAACCTAAGACCACCAGCATTGCAGGGAAATAACATCTGAAAAGTTCCCAATCCTACAATCTGCCCTCCTGCTGCTGAAGAGCAATAACAGACTTGATTTGGGTTTATTTGTGGATGCCTATTTTATAAAAAACAACAAATCAAAGAAATAAGTCAGTGCAGATCTTATGGGATGTTTTATTTCTTTGTTTTGTTGATTGCTGTAGCATGACTGATCAAGAAGGAAACACACTTGCTACTGGGAACATGTGTAACGTTATTTTGTTTATTGTGGTACATTTCTGTTATTTTGCTTATATACTCAACACTTTCTCCCACCTTATTTTACTTTTTCCCTCCCAAATCTGCAGATTTTATAGTCATAAATTCTTTTTTTTTTTTTT
>VXBI01005372.1:1394581-1418413 GCA_013397375.1 Toxostoma redivivum
TTTTTTAAATTTTTTTTTTTTTTTTTTTTTTTTTTTTTCCCACCTTGGGTCAATTTTGCAGTTCCTATTGAATCCTTACTTTGGAAAAAAGCCTTCAGGATTTCAACAGGTGGTCTCCTGGAATCACCTCTTGGGTTTTGCTATATTGAGTGCATGATGTCTTTTAGAGAACTGAAGATGAAATCTTCTTTGTCTTGGTACAATGTGAAATTGTACATCAAAATCTTTATCACCAATCAGGATGTCCAGAACCACTCTCTGAGTTTGCTCTGTTGCTAAAGTCTCATTGAACTACATACATGATAAGAAGAGCAGTAAAGGGAGACTGCAAAGTCCATGCCCTCCTTTCAGAGGCCAAAGAAGGAGGCATAGCAAGGTAATTTGGGACAGAGTCAAACAAGTCCATTTTGTTTTTTTTCTTTTGTGTTGCTTCAGCAGGTGAAAGGTGTCTTCTTTCTTCAAATGATGTAATGTAGAGATGTCCTTTGCACACGTACCCATCATGCATGTGCTGTAGGGTTGGGGGAAATGAGATCCTGTGTTTGCTTTTATATCCAGAATCTGCTCTGTTAAGTCACCAGGTTCATTACTAGTTTCCTCGAATGCAGAAGCATTTCTGTTTTGCAGGTGTTTTGCTAAAATTATGTTTAATTGTGAAGAACAGGTCTTATCCTGTTTGTATTTTTTAAATCCTGCATTCGCTGGTGTAAGCACATAAGCAATTAATAATAGCCAAACAGTAAAACAAGATGTTTTCGATTTGGATTAAAGTTGTCGAAGAGTCCTTTGCTGAGCCATGCAAAACACTTCAATTGTGTGATCGTTTTAATCATTGCTAATGAAGTTGGCACACCCATGATGTTGTTTTTGGCTTTGATACCTAAAGGACTTAGTGAAGCGGCTGGAGGGTTTGGTTGTGTTCCTCATCTCGCAGTGTCATGGGACACTGGGACAGTAGTTGCTTCAGGGAGGCAAGAGAAAATCAACACTGGAATCAGTGTTCATCTTCATCCCCACTTCTGAATTCTGCTCTGGTTTCTTTTAGCTTCTCATTTTTTTCCCTCAATGCAGCAGCAGGAGACCATCATAATTCAGTATGTGCAGAAAAAAGAAATAGTAAAAATGGCTTGATCTCCATTGTTTAAGTATGTATCTGAGGAAAAATAGGTGATACTTTGGGGCTCTTTGGTAAAGTGGTTTTAAAAATCTAATTACTGGACATTTAAAGCTAACCAGGTTTAACCTGGGAATAAACTGAAAAATAAGTGCAAGGGTAAGTAGTGGAAAATTGCTAAGGTGTATAGTAGACTGTCTATAAGGATGCCTTTAAAACAAGATATCTAAAAGATATTAACTGTAAATCAACCAGAAGTTACAGTCTGTGTGATCAGAAGGCTGGTCCAAATGGAGATGAGGATTTCTGTTGAATTTTTAGGTTGTACCACAGGAAAGCAGTAAGGAAAAAGGGAAGTTGTTTCTTTTTAAGTGACTAATATCTTCCGAATTTTCTGTCAAATAGGCCAAATATGGGTTGCAACTTGACAAGAATAATAAACGTTTAAACTTTATGTTTTCTTTGCCATATTTCATTGTTAACTAAAGAGTAGACTCTCTTCAGGAAAAACATGATAATGATGTCTAACTGTTAAAATGTGCTAGTTAGCACTTTTGAAAGATTTTGCTTAGGTTGTAGTGTAGGAGAGGAAAGCTCCTTCCCTCTCTTTTCATTAAATTGTCCAGGTCCTGACCTCAAGCCTTACTGTTCAGAAACCAAAAAGTTCACCCTTTCTTTGCTTCCACTGTCAGTTCAGGAAGCAGGAATATGGGATCTCCCAAATTATGCCAGTGATGTTAGTGTAGGATTTTGCTTTCCTTCCAGCTAGGAAGGACCTAGCATCATCCTAGCTGGTATCACTGGGATGGCTACAGGACTAGACCTGACCTCTCTCATTTCTAGGGAATGTAGGCAGAGCTGGCACACTGGCCGTCATCAGCTATACTGAAGTGCCCTAAATTTATTCAGCCCTCTGGAAGCATCCTGTTAATGTTGGGCATACTTAGAAGCTTAGAAATTATGTTTTTATATATATATAGATAAATATATTTCAATAGGTCAAATATTAGAATAGATGTACAGGAGTGACAAAATATTTTGCTGGTAGATAAGTGGCTTGATACATTAAAATTCATGTTCAAAGAAACTAAATAAATTAACTGTACCCCAATGTGCCTGTGGTGTGAATTAAAAGAAATATTACAATATTGTGGTTACAGTATTGATCACTTGCTTGGACAACTAATAATGAATGTGACATGATAAGAGAGGGTAAAAAAATTACAATAATAATTAAAAACTCTGTTTCTGTATAGGAAGTACAAACATCATATGGGTGTATAAAACAGAAATTTTTTTGCTATGCTATGAATGAAATTTTAGAGTAAATGGCCACAGAAGAAGCAAGAAGAGAAACAGCTTGAAATTTATGTCTGAGTTCCTGTGCCAGACTTGACTAAAAGGTAACTGTCAAACAGTCAGTGCAGTAGCGATTGTCATGTACTGAAGCTCAACATTCTTGTGGGCGTGAAAGAGCCAGAGAGATGTCAAATAAAACTGAGGAAATCTCTCTGAAAGGAAATTAAAACAGCCAAACTGCTAAATTCCTTGAAATGTCTTGAAGTATAAGGAGTGGGTTTAGGGTCTTTTTAAAAGGTATTGTGCTTTTTTTTCTCTGAAAATTAGCTTTTAAACAGACCAAGAATAAAAGAATAAAAAGGCATAATTGAATATGTGGAAGTCATTACAAATAACATAAAAAGGAAAATTAACTTTCCCAAGATACATGCCAAAACATAGGACAGTACACAAAAAAGATTTTGAAGAAATTTATGAAAGAGAGAAAAGTAAATAAATTCACTTTTCTATCTCAAACACATTAGAAGTGTGATAACAGTGTACTGATGTTCACTGTGGAGGAGCTGACAGCTATTGTAACATTTTTCAGGAGGAGAGGAAAGAAAATATATTCAAATTGAGGCAGAATAGTTTTAGGCTAAGTATAGTATAATTTTTATATTATTATAAAGAAAAGCACTGCTTACTGAGTAGTTTAAATGACACAAATATGAAATTGCCAGATTGTTAACTGGAATATGCATCCTAGCTGTTTAGGGGTGGAAAGTGGCTGTTGTGCTGCCAGTCTAGAGTCTTTGGCTTTCTGGTAGGCAGATTTTTAGAAGCTAAGTAATAAAGATTAGGTGAGAAAGCACAGGCATATGCGTTATGAAAAATTGACATTGTGGTTTTGTAGCCCTGCCTCCCTGTTCTACCAGGTTTTTTGAAGGAGTTAAGGTTGGCTGGTTGGATGCTGTGTGCTGCTCCAAGAAACATGATCCAAAGTCATCACCATTCCTCTTACAAAATTATGATGTTGTTCAGTAAGTGGGAAAGTTCCCTTCTCAGAATGATGTGAGAAGTAAAAATTTAACTTTGCAGAGTAAAGGGATTTTCCACTAAAGTCTTACTAGTTTAGTCTGCATACATGAGCCTATTGCTGTATTTATGAGAGGATGAAGGACAAAATAGGCTTGTTCAAGAAGAAGGTCCTTTACAGGTCAGCAGAAAAAAGCTTATAACACTTAAAGATTGAACTACAAAGTGGCAGATGATATTCTATGTTAATAAATGCAAAATAATCCACTCAGGGTGGAAAGCCAGCTGTGACTGTATGTTATATAGTGCTAGACTCCACATAAGCTGTTGCTGTTTAGGGAAGTCACATTAAAATAGTTGCAGGCAAGTCTATGCAAACCTTAGCTCCCAGCCAGTGAAAAAGTTAAGTAAATTTTAGGAATGAATAGAAAGGGGACAGACAAGTAAACAGCAAACAGCCCTGACTTTGCTTAAATGAAGGGTAGATTTCTTGTTCTTTGTAACAAGGCAAGTAAATGTGTACTAAGGGTTATTATACAGTTATGTATTGATTGATTTCAGAGTAAGCCAATCTAATTTAAAAACAGCAGACCCAAAGAATGGCAGAAGTGTCAAAATGTCTAAATGAAACTTTTCCCCACAAAAATGAAGTTTTTTGAGGCCACATTGCAAGTTACTTCTCCAAGCCCTTGCAGCTGTGGGATTCACAGCCTCCTACTTAAAAATAATTGTTATTGATGTGTCATACTATAACTACCAAGAAACGTCAAGCTTTTGGGAAAATAGTCTAGTGAGCAGTCCACAATCATTACAGAGCCATTTCAATATCTCTCAACACATAAAATTATCTGTGATCACCAAACAGGCAAACATCCCTGGATTTTTTGACATGCAATGTCAAATGGAGTATGGAGTGATATTTAAAAATGGTTTATGTTATAGGTTATGAGCGAACTCTAAAAATTGATTTGTGGCAAATGACACTTCATGTGCAAATCATTAGTTTAAAGACAGTGAATTTCAGTGTTAATTTTTATTAAGGATGAAAGATAAAGAAAGATGCAAGGTGAAAAACATCAGTAAGGTTTTCTTGTGATGAGGCATATAGTCATGAAAATGTCATGCATATGATCCAGAGTTTTATCAACAATTACTTTAACTTTCTTTTCTCATTCCCATGCTTTTGGGGATTTGAAGAAGGTTCATATCTTCCCCTCCTTCCTGTGCAATAAATAGTTAAGAACATTAATATTTCCAGTGTCCTGGGGCAGTCTTTGAGTTAACATCGGAGAGACACCATGTCAAGTATTATTTCAGCATCTCCTTCTGCAGACTCACAAATGTATCCTGGACGATATTTGGTGGTTTCAGACTTGAAGGATTTGAGTTAGCCAGAAGGATTAGATTATTATTACCACTTCCTTAATGTCAGCATAGATTCCATCGTCTCTGGCAGAAATTATAAGGACAATTGGCTTGCCCTGTGCTTCAGATCTGACTGTTACACAAATTTAGGAGTATCAGTTAAACTAAATAAATATGTATATCTATATATGCCTTATAGAAATAATGAACTCTGTATCTCTTGTTTGCTAACCTTGGACTACAAAAAATTTGGGAACACATTATGATGTCTGTTGCCTTAGCAGAAGTTGCAGTAACTCTATTTACTTAGCATTACTTTCTTGGATGGCCATATTGACTACTCTTAAGTGACATCAAACTCAGGAAGAAAGTTTCCAACTGAGAGAAGCTCTGCCAAAAGAGAAAGAATTCTGTTATTGTTGAACTCTAGATGCCTAACATGCAACTCTCAAAGAGCAGTGCTGTGTTTTGGGAAATACTGATCAACTGGGACCCAGAAACAGGCAACAAAAAGACTTTGCTGGCTCTGAATGGCAAATTCCCTTTCTCTGAAAGGGCAAAATGAGAGGAGGTAAGGGATGTTTACAGAGAGTGCTTGTTATTCCTTCTTCCTTACACATTTCTAAATATGCAGTTTCCTATTTGAAAGGATTTCTTCTCTAGGTTGGCCTTATATTTCTAGCAAGTGTTTAAAATAGAGGAAAAAAAAGAGGAATAAGATCAGTGGGGCTAGTGAGAATGAGAGGGATTCTAGAGCATGCCAGCCAACTTTAATTATATTTTGCAATTTACTGTAAATACTTCTATGATATTTTCATATGTTGGGGGGAATTCTCCAAACTTTTGCTCAACTGACTTCTATGGGAATTCATGTGAATAATGACCTTGACATTCATGATATGGAAATAATTATTGTTGTACTAGATAGCTTGTCAGCATGTCTAGTACTTCCACAGATATATGCATATGCTAAGCTAGGCCAAACCTTGAGAAATGAAGCTATATCAAGGTGCTGTGCTTTTCTTCCATCCTGAGGACTGTATACTTCTAGAAAGCACAAAGTTCATGCCTAGACCTGGGAATGACCAAATCACTTACCTTTCTTCTTTTTTCCCCCTCTTATTTTTCTGATTAACATCCTAGGTGTGTTGTTCATTAGTTCTTCTTGGCATCTGTTGTCACTTCTTGGGATAAAAATCTATGAAGAAAAATACCTCCCTACTTGATAATTTTTCCAGTAAGTGCTCATTTTCTCCCTTTGCTCATTTCTGTTTATTTAAGGAATTACCAAGGTATTGTAAATGTTAACTCATAACTGGGAGACTGCGGATGTACGTGACATGATGACATTGTCCACTCTGAGATACGAACAATGCAGACTTTGCTGCTGGCACTGTGGTAGCTGGGAGGGCTGTGCTTCTCCTAGTGGGAGCCTGAGCAAGGCAAATGGAAGAGGACAGGTGCTGAGCGCAGCAGTTCTGGTATCAGCAAGGTTTGCAGGGCACCTGTGCTCTCAGTCTTGCCTTCAAGGTCTTAAAATTCACATGTAGCTAGTGAAGAAACATATATGTTTCAAATCAAATAAAGCCAGAGTGTAATTAAATAATAAAACATGACAAACAGTGCATTTCTAGGGAATTACAGCATGCCTTGGGTGGAGTTATAAGGCACGAGGCCAAAGGTTGCATGGCTTTAATCATCCAAGAGGCACAGAAAGCCCCTGATGCTGACAGTGCTAGAGGAAGGAAGAGTGGGATGGTGTGGGCAGTCTTTCTGCGTACAGTTTTGAAACCAAGCTTTGATTTTATGCTATTTGGGCATGGAACTGCCTGTATCTCCTACATGCCTCTTCCAGTCTCAATCGGTTAACCTACTAAGACTACGGAATGATGCTGGCACATCCAACCAGCTCATTCAGCACATGAGTACCTCTAATGAATGGAGCAGAAAGTCTTATCCTGGATCAAGGCAGTGTTTTCCAGCCCCTGTGCCTGGGCCGGGATTTCCATGAGTAGAGCCCAAGAACAATGACAGTAGCTGCTAACTGTGGTATGGAGAACCAGGAACTGAGAGAATGAGAGGATCCCTGGGGTGCTGTAAGCTGGGCTGCTGAGGGGGTTGGTGCTGAGGCTGAGGCTGGGGAACCTTGAGGTGATGCATCTGGGGTAACAGACTTTCTGTGACCATGGGCAGAGCCAGAGCAGCCCAGAGGATGAGTTGGAAGCCAGAGTTGCATTTTCCAGTGAGGCAGAACAAATGATGAGCAAGACCATTTCAGTGCTTTTCAACATGGGTGATTAAAATATGATTCTGATACCACCCTGTGTCCTGATGACTACTGTTGTACTTCTGTACAGGGGGCTGTGAGATTTCAAGGAGCTCTGGATGGGGTGGCCAGCTTCTTCCTCTTCATGCTCATCTGTTCCAAGTAAGCTTTCAAGGAGCTGAAGCTTTACCCAAGAGGTAGGTATGAGGAGATGCTTGCAGGTGCCGTGTTTCCCTTACCCTGGGCTCTTCCTTTTATCTTCTGGTGTTTGGCTGGAGAGAGAGCAGACTTCAGCAGAGACATGAGCCTTGTGTTGAGAACCACAGCTGGCAGCAGCATGTTGTCTCTCAGCAAGGGGTAGAAGCCAAACCCAGGCTCTTGGAGAAGAGGTCTTGTGAGGTGGGAGCCTTTGTGTCACACTGGGTAATAAAGTCTTTGGAGACAGAACATGCTGATTCACAGAAATTGAGCCTGTTTGTGGGAAAGAGTTGGCTTTCACAAATATCTTGACTTGAAAACTTGTGTGGAAATAAAATTTTGGAACCATCAGAATGTTTTGGTAGTTCCTAACTGAATGGCTTTCTCATTTAAAAATGCTTTTTTTGTTTTGAAAATTAAATCTAATAACATATTTAAGAAGTTGCATTAAAAGATATGTTTTGAAACTGTCAAAGCAAAATGCTGACCTTCAACTCCAGGTCTTTAGCTTTGAAAATTGCAATAATTGAAAATTTTCCTCCCACTTTGAAGTGGGATATTGATATGCAGAAAACTGTTTACAGGGAAATTATTTCTCTCTCAGCTTAACATAATGGACTATGTCACTTTAGCATGAACTAGCCCCATTTAAAAACAACAAATTTCTAATAAATTCCCTTTAAAAAGAAATAAAACAATTCTATTGCTACAAAGACACCTTTTACTGTCACAATTATTCTCCCACAAGTACAAGCAGGTTTTCTGATTCTAGGCTTAAAATGTTACTGATGATTGTAATGCACTCAAAAGAAACGAAATACAGATGGTTAAGTTTGAACAATGTTTTTCTCACACAGTATTTAACGCTCAAGAAAGGCATAAAACAAAGAAGTCCCAATTCAGTACTGTGCAGCATGTCCTGCTGATGTGTTTATTTCCGTTGCCTGGATTTTAATCACTGGGATGTGCTCACTTCAAATGTGATGCTAAACATTGCCTGTTATTATAATGCATTTCCCAGGAAAGTGCATTCTGACTAGCATGCAAAGTGCAGAAGAAAAACTTAGGGGGATTATTATTTTTTTTTAACATGGCCTTAAGAAAAACAATGGTTCATTCTTTCAAGCTCTGCATCCTGAGTCCTATTTATACTGTTACCAGTTTGGCAAAGGGAAAGGGCCTTCCAGATGAGTGTGAATTATGGTGATACCTACAGGCTCACAGTTCCAGGGGGCCATAGTCTGAATTCAGCTCCTCACAACTCACCATCATCCTTTCTGCTCCCATCGTGCCAGGAAGCTCCCTGTCATGGCTCACAGCCTCACCCAGTCAACCTTGCAGGGCCCAGCACCCAGTCCCCATCTGCTCTGTGCTGACATTAAAACCGCCACTATGCTCTTTCCTAGGAGTAGTTGCAGAGTCCTTGGCTATAATTATGGCCCACTGTAACCATGATGCAGCAAGATTTGAATCAGTCCTTGACTTCCAGTGGTTGTGTTTTGGTGGTGATAGAGATTTCTGGGGCACTGGCTGAGTTATATGGTGAAGCCCTGACACTGATGTCATTAGGGCTCATTGGTTCAGACGGTATGATAGAAATGCTTCTCATTGTAGTGATGTGGAGGTGACATAAGATGTATAGAACAGATATAATTGCTGAGTTTCATGTGGTTTTTAAATTTTTATTTTATTTGTAACATTCTTGACACCTTTATAGTACTATATATAGATTCAGTATATTGCATTAAAATGATGGTGAGTGAAAGGTAATGCAGAATGGCTAGGGTGCAAAGGCAGCACCTTTCCAGCTTGTCTGTATTATTAAAACCAGGACAAATATTTTTTCCTTTTCACTAGGACTGACTAGAACCTTGGTATCAGCTCTGACTCAAGCAAGCATGAAAACTGTTCATCCTGTGACTCTCCCCACTTTTAGTGCTCTTCAAGTATTTTTTACCTGGCAAACTTTATGACAGCAATATCTTGCAACATAAAACATTATTGTCCTACATTGTGTGCTTGGGACTTACCGTTATAGCAGAACACCAAAAGCAGCAGGTTGGCAGATTGGCTGCTGAGCTGCCTGGGTGCTCCATGTCATTATTCCCTATTACATGTGTTACTGAAGCCCAGCACTTGCTGCTAAGTGTTGAAGTACGGAGACAGAACAGAAGTGCTGTTGGCAGCCATCACCAGCTAGTTGTTTTTGTCTGTGATTTTGTGATGTTTAAGACACAGCAGAGCTTTTTTCTCATTAGTAAGGGTCAGTATGCAGAAAACAGATCTCATGAAGTCCTGGTGTACTGTGTCACCCTGTTCCATCTTCATTTCAACATCACCCACTCCCACCTTGCCTGAAAAGTCACACACTCTGCAGGATGCCTTGGGAAGAAGGATTGTTTTCATTTGCAGGGAAGTTTGCAGCAGAGCACTTTTAAAATGACATTGTAAGAAACTGCTATAGTGCAAGACCTGCTCTGACTATTATTTGTATGAAAAGAGATCTGGGTTAGGATTTCTAGTTGGAAGAAACCCATGATTTTACTAGGACAGGGAGGCTCATTCTTCTCTCTTGGCATGCCATGCTCTCTGCAATCTATTTGAGAGGCAATAAAGGAGGTAATAAAGTGGCAATCAAAAACAATGCTTCAGTAGTCCTGAGCCACAGTTTGTGGGATTTCATTTGGAACTTATTTACCTAACCCACTCACATACTATCTGTCTTAGGAACCTACAGGAGTCGTCTTTTTGGAGGGCTTGAGGCTGTCAAAAGGTTAAATTTAGTTCTTAGAGCAGTCTGTAATACTTTATTGTTGGGAAGGGGATATGCTGAGAGGTAAGAGTATATGGGTGCTGCAGGTACGGAGCAGAGAGTCAGCAATAATTCGGTATTCAGGAGCAATGCATTTCCATCACTGCCATAGTGAACCAAATTAATTGATCCTTCTAACAAAAATCCTGGATTTCTCAGGGAAGTGCTGGGAGTGAAAGTTTTTTGCTAACAGATCTGATTGAGAGCTTTTTCTTGTCTCTGCATCACACCATGCTGTACTGCAGTCAAGTGGTATACAGGCCAGTCAGAGTTGTGTTTTGGGTGCTCTGATGTACAAAGCAGGTATGCCCAAGTGACTTACAACAGCTGATTGTACCTTCTGAGGCCCCTTCCAGCCTGAATTACTGTATGATCCTGGGACCCTGCATTTCACAATTGCAGAGCTGTTGTTGCAGCCCTAGGTAATCCCTTCCTTCACCACATGGCGAAGGTTAGCTGGCTGCACCCACAGTAGGACAGTGCTGATACTGACAGTGGTGCTGCTCACCTGCTCCTACATCTGAGCAAATAGTTCAGAGCAAAGCTGTTGCCTTATCTTTTATTGGCTAGCATATAATACAAATGAGACATGCATAAGCTGATAATTTTTTTTCACATTCATTACTTTACATATTTTAAAAAGCTGTCTTTCACAGATATTTTCTCTATATGTTGATTATGAACCATTCTCTAAGCATCACCAGGCTTCTTGATTGCTTATTTGCAGCTAGGTATGAGGCTTGTCAAGGTTGTGCTTCTGACTGAGCTGGGACAAGTTCACAGCATGGCTGGCTTCCACAGTCCTGTGTGGATAGGCTGGATGCTTTCTTTTATTCCTCAGGATGGCAAGAATGACATATGCTTTCTGCAGGTTTTCATGCCAGTAGATACTGACCTGGATGTGACAAAAAAAAAGCTGAAGAGATGTATGAATGAACTGAAAATTCAAAATTCTATGGACAGAAGAGGCTTCTTTCCAGTTTTCTCTATTTTACAGCACTTCCCTGGAAGTCCTTTCTCTATTTCCTCTCTCTGTATTTTTGCATATATCTTCTGTAGGGCAGGTACATGTTTAGAGGGTGAGCTGAACAGCTAGCAATAGAAATCCTATAGGCTTTTTATATGCAAAGGTAGTCTTCTGTTTCTGGAGACGGATAGATTTAAGGTCCATTGTTATATACACTGTTGGAAAATTAGGACACAGTTGGCCATGACTATGAACTTATGCAGAGCATTTAATTCAATTTTCATTCTTCCAGAATAAGGGTGGAATTCTGTGTTCCTTGCTGTAGTAAAGTCCTGCTGTTCAGCTGAGTCAGTGTAATGGACAGTTGCCTGAATGTATTTAGAAATAGAGGGCCAAGCAGATTATCTCCTCTTTATTAGCTTTCTTCCTTGCTGTGGGATTTCAGCACATCCCAAACTTGAATACATTTCTCTTTGTAACATACTTTTGGATGGAGGAAAATATAATCTTCCCAAGTCTGCCTACAGGGAATTGACATGGGGAAAAGTGAAAAACTTTAGAACATTTAGGTTTCCAGTGGTACAGGTGGGACCTTACTCAGGTAGCTGAACATTTTTTAAAAATGCCCCATAAGATGTCTTTCTGAAAATGAACAACGTGGCAGAGCAGAGACTGAACCCGCCCTGGTGTCCCAGATGCTTAGCTAGTGCTGCAAATGCTGGCTTACCCTTCCTGTCCTAACACTGTACTTAGTCCTGTCACTGCTGCCTTTGATTTAGAAGGGCCGCTCTGAATAGAAAGACTGTACTCAGGGTGAGTAATGGTGGTGAAATTTGTCTTTTTAGTAGTTGATTTTTAAGCCTGAAAAATCTGGCATATTCACAAACTGTGATTCAGTGCATCCAGCTACAGATGTTATCCTCTGGAAACTTAGGATCTTGTACCCAGCCGTACTGCTGTTGAACTACAGAAATGCTCTCAGAATGTGATTCCTGTTTCTACAACATCCAGAGGACTGTTGCTTTCTCTTTGTAGAAGCAAAAGATCGGGGAGGTAAAAAGCAAACTAGAATAATACAAAGGAAGGGGGGAAAAAAAAAATGTTCAAAAGACCTCTGTTTCTCCCCAGCTTCCTGCTCCCACCCCTGCCCCCTGTCTCCTCTTCCTACTGTCTCTAAGGGTTAAATATGCAGAGGGAAAAAATTGCTAGACTTTATGTCTGTGCTTGGTGGGAACTATTAAATTACAGCTGGATGTTTTTAATTATGCCACACATAAATGCCTGAACACAACAGCGTTTTAATCCAAATGTGAGCCTCATTTATGTGTGTTCTGTGTTTGCTCTGAAATGCACTGGCTGGCACTTGTTTGTGGTGGCCTCTTTGTGGCATTGTAACAGTGTGTGGGGTTTTTACCTCCCCCCCCCCTTTTTTTTTCCCAAGTGCGAGGATGGGAGCTAGTGCTGGCGAGGGGGAAAGGAAATGGGTAATAAAACAGAGAGCTAAGCGGCTCACTGGAGCCAGCGATGCTGGGATCTGGTTAATTGCTCCGAAATGAAAAAGATTCGGGGGTTTTCATGAAATCCCATAGGTGCATTTGCCAAGCCTCAAATATTAGATTGAATTACAGTTTCTAATTCCTCCCCCCCTTTACCCACAGCCATGTGTCTTATTTCTTCCTAAAGCTTGTCCACTTTTCAGAGCAATGAATGTAAGAAGGAAGCTGAGTAAGGACTGCCTGCCTGCTTGTTTTACACCTTCCCCACCTACGTATTTTCCTAATCCTACCTTTTATTAAAAAACAAGAAATCTGTCTCTCTCTCCTCCAGTGTATCCTGATCTGTTTGTGAATTTGAGGTTGAAATGTTGCCTGTATATTTTGCCTCACAAGGGGCTGCGGGGAGGGCGTACTGAGGAACACTGTCTCTGTCCCTTGTTCTCCACACCCACACACTAGCTAAGCATAATATAATCCTGTTCTGCATAGCCACCAAGACTTGTTTTTTTAAAGGGGCTTTGACCTGTCCCTCTCATTTTCAGAAGTAATTTTACATTGGCAGCTAGTCGTGCCAGCATTTTTACTATCCCACAAAGGGATTTCAGCACCTGATTTGTGGGTGTAAGGGGACTTCACTGGGAAATGACGTCAGTGGCGTGGCTTGGAGAAGTAGCTGTCTCTGAGATCAAATCCTTAAATGGTAGGATTGGCACCAACAAAACTGAAGCTAGAGCTGGGACTCTACTGTGTATAAATTATATCCACAAATCAAGATGCAAACCCCTTCTCTGACAGTTATTGTGTTTTGTTAACCAGTGAACAATGTATATTTTCTAAGGCTGGACAGTTTGAGATTATGAAAAGTGCACCTTGGTTATTAGGCTGGTATCTAATCCAAATGTTGTTTCTCTTCTTGTGAGGAACTGGAAATCTTTCCTCTTTCTTCCACCCTGGAGCTGGGAAGGCTCACTGAGTCACCTAGTTATGTCGCAGTCTTGGAATGGGCCTTTCTGCTAGAAATTTCTCTGCCATGTTTTTCTGAGCTGATCCTGCTGGTGTTCTCAGCATCCCCCGAGAGGCAGATAATTCTGATGTACTTCTTACTCAGGGATTCTTTTTTAATTTTGCCTTCCCCTTTTTTGTTTAAACTTTCTTGTATTTTGGGTAAAGGTGATTTGGCATGCCAGCCTCAGTTGGTTCAATCCCTCTGTCCTCCTGGAAGTTGTTGCCTGCATTCCTGTGTTATTTCTCACCTTCCTCATACCATTTATTGGTGGAAGCTCCACTAGAAAGGAGTGCGTGAAATGTTCCTTCCAAATTATGCATGCACATTAGCAACTAAATGTAAGTTTCTACTTTCAGTTTGCTGTGATTATTTTAAATAATTAAAAATTAAGAGCCCCATTACCCAATCAAAGGCAAGAAGGATTTAGGCCACCATTTAACTGGCAGTGTTTACCCAGCTCCTCATGCAGCCTCTGCTGTTGAGCACTAGTCTAGGCTGCCCAGCTTAAGAGAGCAGAGCAACTAAGGGCATGCTCAAGTAAAGCAAGCTTTGATACTTCTGCTGTTTCCTTGTACGTGATCTCATGATGCATTGCTGTGGGGAGATCTAGCTGTTCTGCCAACTCATTTTCAAGAACTGTTTTCAAAGGGAATGATTTTAAATTGCTCACTTGGGGGGGGTCATTTATTGTCTATTTTTTTTTTTTAGTGCTGGGTCCTCAGGCATTTGAGGGCGAAATCTCTATTGTTCACCCCACCTCCAGAATGATCAGAAATCATGGATTTTTACTTAGCCACCCACTGTCTTTTGACCTGAATACTTCAATTTTTCTTTCCCACCCAGTGCCTTCCTAATGTTAGCCACAGTCTTCCCATCTTGCTCTCATCCTGTAGGGTAAGGAAATGTGGTTTCATCCATGAATGACATTAATGCCATTGTGTGAATCATTAGTGGATCCAGCATCACAAGCCCTAGGGGATCAAATACTTGCAAACCACTAGAGAGAAATTCTAATATCAAATACGTGGCAGGAATCATCCTAGCTCGAAGAAAACAAAACAACCCTCTTTAATACCCAGAGAGGTCATGGTGCTTAGAGAGAAGAGGAGCTTGTGTAATAGCCTCAAGGGGCCCAGAGGCAACCGTCCTGCTTCTCTCTCCTGTCTATATTCCCGCTTGCCTCCCCTCCTCCCAGGCAGCTCCCTCTCCAACTGACTAACCAGATCCTTCCCACTTGTGGCATATAACGGCAGTATTTGAAGCCCTGACTAGGCTGTTGCCTTGTTCTCCCTCAAAACAAACAAACACAAAGTCAAGATGAAGCATGACTAACTCAGAAAAAATAAAAACTAATAAAGACAGAAATTGAGCTTTTGTGGTGGGGTGGGAGAAGAAAAGCTGAACACCTGCTGTTCTGCTGTGGTGCCATCCCAATTGCCCTGGAGGCTGCTGTTAGTTCTGCCTTTGCAGGCCTTTGTGCCAATGTTTCTGCTTTGCTTTAGCACTTTTAGAAGACAGCACAAGAGCATGGGGTTTTCTCACAGCCCAAGGAGGAGTGTAAGATGTAACTTTGTGATTGCTTGCTGGCACCTCTGATGATCCCAACACTTCAGTAGGTGTTCAAAAGCTGATTATTTTTTTTTTTTTTTTAGTTCTGTGTAGTGGCAGGTGCTCACATTTTAAAATTTTGTCCAAACATCCTCTGGGGTGTAAACACACAAGGCATATTTGACTGGTGGCTCCTGCAGTATGCATTACCTGGTAAGAATAGGAATACTGTTCTTAAAAGCAGAGAAAGCAGATGGGAGTGCTCTGTTATGCATAATGGGACACATTTCCCTTAATAACTCCATCCTGATAACCTTGAAGAGAAAATACAAAGGTACTGCATCTCTTTCTCTGTGGAAACACTTATTCCCATGTATCAGGCATCAATACTTGACATTTCCTGCAAAAATTAGGTGGTTAATAAATTTCAACAATTTATCTAAGTAACTGGCATAGCTAGATCATCCATGCTGCAAGTGGCCAACCTAGACATGTCCAGAACATCTTAAAATATCTATTGAAATATTTGTGTAAAGTTATATTTTTAATTTCTCTTCTTTTCTTCTTCTTTTTATTTCTCTTCTTTATATGAATTAAAGTATTGGAATGTAAGAAGCTACAGTCCCAGAGTGTGGTGGTGGGACCAGATCTGAAGAGTTAATTTTATCAGAGCAGTTTTGAAACAGTTTGAAATCAGATAGGTTGGTTTTAATTGTGTTTGGATCTGAAACTCTTCACAAATTAAACGTGATAATTTGAATTGGAGTTCTTATACTCGGTTTGAAGAGCTAATAGAGATGACAAAGCAATGGAGAGTGGAAATGTTAAAACTGGTATTCTGAGAAATATCAGGTAACACTAAATTTTCAAACTCTTCGATACTGACATCTGTAAGTAGAGATTTGGTAACTTACTTTTTGAAGCTCATTACTATAGTGAACTTGCTAGGGCTCTGGAAGCTATGAAGGTTTAGCCAGCAATGATGTCAGACTCAGAATTAAAAGTATGTGTGGAATAGATAAGATAAAAGATGCCTTTTTTCTTCTTTGAACGTGGAGAGTTTTCTGGTTATAGTTTCTTGAACTTGTTGAAGTTAATACAAGATAACACAAAGTATTTTGGGATGGGGAGAACAATCCTTTAGGCACAACAACAAAAAAAAGAAAACAAGGAGGAAAGCTCCTCCTATCCAGACCTTAAGTATATGGAAGATTGATTTTCTGTGTATGTGATTAAATGCCTTAATTTATTAAGAAAAGATTTACTGAAAAAAGGAAGATGATGTTTAATCCATGCATACAGCTACTACAGTGCATTTTTGAATAATGGATCTTTTCCTGCACATCAATGTTATTACAAAGCTGGAGAAACATCAAAGGAATATTCTGCTTGCTGCATGAGCCTTGGGAAGTTAAGTGCTGAGAGGAGAGTAGGGTGTACTTTCCCAAACTGTGAAGCAGATAAAAATGGGGCTAAAGATGGCTGTAAAAGATGATGTATAGCTACAAGCCCTCACTGGTTAAATTTCTGATTAGGATTAACAATGTTCCATTATTTATTAGGAATGTGGAAATGGTATTTAAAATGGTATTTTAAAAATTGAACTAGATACTGCTCCTAACTGGAGATCTTTTCTAAATATTGCATCTTTTGCTATTTCTACAGGAACTTATATGAACTATAGTATAAGTAGTGGAAATGTAAACAGTAGCCAAGACATTTTTAAGTGATAGCTTCTATTAACAAAGTACAGTATAAACAGACCCCAAGGTATGTGAGCATTTCTTATCAAGCAGAAGTTTATATGATAGCTGAATAGCTTCATGATTTCTAAAAAGCTATTTAAATCAGTGGACTTGAAGTAATTCTTGTCAAAGTCAGAGGGAATTTTACCAGTGGAAACAGAATTAAGCCCTAAAGAGATCATTTTTTCAGCACCTTTGCAACTTTTCATCTGCCACCATTGGAGCCAATGGAAAGGGTTTCATTGACTTTGGCACATAAAGGGATGTTAGCTGTGTAACCCAAGATATCTTGTGAGTGCCAAAGAATAAACGAAATTTAGAATGAGACCAGCTTTGTTGTAATGGTGATGATATAATACTCAAGAGCAAACAACTAATAACCTCTTCTTAAAACAAGAATCCATCATGAATTCTCCAAGACTAAAGGGAAAATTTGCCTCTGGCCTCTGGGATTCCCTGCTGGGCAATGAAAAGAGGAGCTATATCATGCAGAAAATGATGAGGAAAGAGTAAAACCCCTCAGGAGAAAAAAGCCTGTTTCTTTTCCCCACCTCGTCTCCTGGCATACTTATCTTTACTGCTTGTGTACAATTCCATTGAGAAAAACCAGTTCATGATAGAACAAACTGAGAAAGTGCTAGTTCAGGCAGCCTCTTCTTTTCTTTCATGGATTAATGGCAACTGAAAATGAAAGGATTATTTAAGGCCACTGGGGCAATATTAAGTACTGCCTATTGTGTTAGTCTAGGATCTCATGTAGCCTGGAAACCAAAGACTGCAAACCACATTAGGTTAGTGTAGGTGGACACCTAGGTTATGAAACAGGCAGTTCTTGGATTTGCTTGTCAGTAGTTAGAGAACTGCCAGTTTTGAAGAAAGAAATTTAAAAAATGGTGGTTTGCAGTCAGCCTTTTTGAAATTCCCAGAGGAATAGCCATGTTACTCAGCTCTAGAAAACTGTCTTAGTGACCATTCTCAGTGATAATTTTTTATTTGGACTTCTGCTGAAGATACAAGAAGTCAAAGTTAAGTCAAGTTTACTATTCATGTGTGTACTGATATGGAGCTGAGCTGGAAATGGTAATTTTTTGAAAGCTGGTTCTTGTCAACCCATTTCAGAACAAGGGGAAAGCTTTCTTCATCAAATCCATTCTGCTGTGTTTTCCTGTGAGTCAAATACAAACAATTTTCGAGCCTTTCCTAGGAAATGCAGTTCACAGTCTGGTCGGACCTCAGAAAATAAGAACTTGAGTGAGTGTACCATGGGGTGTATCCATCTCTCTCTGTGCTGGGACAGTGGCTGACTTTTGAGCAGCCATCTCACTTTTGCTTTTGCTTCTCTCTGTATCAGCTAAAGGTTCTGACTGCTCTGCTTCTCCATTTCTGGAATAGTAGAGGTGTACTGGCAAAAATTTCTTTGGAACTAGATCTGGAAATCTCCTTGCCTTGGATGGTGTGTTGCACGAACTGACATATATTTGGAGGAGTTGAGTGAAAGGATTTAATGTAAATGTGAGAACTTCCAATTTCAACACACATGGATTTTGGGGGGTGTGGTGGTGATCCACTTGTTTGTAACAGGAGACCACAGATCTTGTAGTACCCTGTAGAGAAAGAAGCTTCAGTGATACCACCTGGGGAATGACTAAAGGAAATTAAACACAGAAATGATCAGCAGAAAGCTACTACTCTTTGTTTGTTCTCTGGCAAGTGTGTTGGTAAATGGCTTTCATCCCATATTATGCTAATTCTGCAGTCCATGCACCCCTCTGCTTCAGGAACTTGGTTGCCAGTGACCTAAGAGCTTTCATTGGGGATGGGAATTACACAATGCTGGTGTCATATAGGACTTGAGACTCTTCTTGGACAGATTAGGTATTCATTACTGGAGAAGAAGATAAGGGCCAAATCACAGATAGTTCCCAAATGAACTGACCACATTACACTGTGTGTTCTCCAGTTACACCTCCACGTTCTTGAAAATTTAGAACTGATATTGTAAAAGGTACACAGAAATTTTAAATCAGCAACGAGGAGTAGAAAGAACATACTTCTGCACAGAATACTTTTGTGCCTTCCCACCTGCTTGTGTCTCGTTTCTTCTTACTGCTTCTTTCTTCTTTGTTTGGTACAGTTTTGGATGTCTTGCTCCATTGATATGTCCTATTCTGGATGGTCAAATGATAATTTCTATTATTTTCCTGTACAGATGTTGGTGGAGGTTTCTTGATATTTAGATAATAGCTATTAAAAAACCCTCTGGATCCCAGGCTAAGGTTTTCAAATGGGCCCAGTTTCACTTTACCCTTTTATCTCACCTTTATTCTTTCAGACTAAAAGACATTCTTTCCTGTGTGCTAAGGAGTGATTTGTTTTCTCCCCAGTCTGGATCTACAGCAATCTCTTGAGTTATTTTGTCTAAGGTCCTTGTAAAGAGAAGCAGGAATTTTTGTTCCACTTCTCTCACACAGAAGTGAGGGCCTAGTTCTTGTTGTCTTTGCTTTGAGCAGTGGGGAGGAGGAATTCCTTCCTGACAGTTGAAAGGACAAACAATTTAGAAATATAAACATTAAAGGAGGGCAGGGGGTGTCATTCTTATACCACATTGGTGTAAATCAACAGCAGGGTCAAAGGAATGTACATCACATCACTTAACAGGAAATCTTCTTGCCTCCATGCCCATCTTTTCTCACAGGATATTGGCCCATTATGTCCCAAATTCTTGTTGGACTGGTCTACTTATGCCAGGGTATTCACTGGAAGAAAACCCAGGTCAAAGTGAAGCAGTGTCATACTTCAGCATGTCCCACAAGCAGCAGAAGACATAGAAGAGACACATGCTGTGGAGAGCCCTACCCCAAGGTTTGACCACAGGGAACAGGGTTGGGGGTGTCATCACAAATGGGGATATTGGAAAAGGGATAGCTATTCAACTGGCAATACCTAGCATTATACAGCTAGCACTATCTATAATATACCCTGAAAACTCCAAAACCAAATTTTGACTGGATTTATGAGTTGTAGGAAAGGAGCCAAGTTAGCTCTTACTCAGGCTTGATATGTTTGGAGCGATCTCATCTTTATATGTCTGGAACTTTGTTTTCCTTTCTTGGTTTCTTCATATCTCCAATAGCTTTTATCAAACTGTAACAATTACATTTTTTCTCTAATTTGGTTTAGGGTCAGAAAAGGAGCTCTAAAATATACAAATTTTGTTTAATGGGCTTTTCTTTTAATTTCTTATTCAATTAACAGAGATTCTCTAGTCTTTCAAATTTTCAATTACCCTTCCATTTTTCAGAGCAATTGTAACTTTCCCATTAATTTGGTAGCTGTGATAGCACTTGCCATCTGCCATGGCACATGCATGCACTCACTCACCCACCCATCAACCACTCAGGTACAATGGGATCTTTAAAGGGGTTCATAGCATGTCCATAGAGGTAGATCTGGTAAACCACTTACAACAGAGGCCATCCAACCTCTGGTGAAAGTCACAGATCTGAGTTTTTTTGTAATTTAGTCCATTCCCCTTACAGAAAACTTCTGTCTGTGTCAAGTTGACTTTTACACATGGAAGGTTTCACTGAAGTTGGTTTAACCCTTATCAAGAAGGGGGCAGAGGGTAATAATAAGTAATTTTGGCCTATGACAGTATTATTTCCTCTTGCTTTGTTTCTTTCTCTGTCCGTTTTTCTGTCTCTGTTTCTCTAACCAGTCCTTTTCCTGAGAGAATTTAATTTTCCTGCCCTGTAAAAGTCTACACAAATCTGACTTATGAGGAAATTATCTTTATACCTGCTCCTTGGATCACATCAAATGTCTGCTGCTAACGTTCCTGAATGTTCTTCATACAGATCATGCAGCTGGCCACGGATCAGTTAAAGTTTACAACATTAACTAAGGATGATCTCTAATATTAAAGGTGCTGATCTAAATTACTTTTAGTACTGTGATACATCTTTGGATTTCCCAGAGTTCATATCTGATAAATGTCAAAGTGACCCTATGGAAGAATATAGGGAAGATTACATATGATTTCTTTAGATTTAAACCTCATTAAAACATTATTTCTATGAGATGTGTGAATATTTTGTGATGATTTTTGTTTTTAATTTTAGTTATTAGCAAATTCTTCACTAAAAACAATGACTATGTCCTGTCATAAGATTATTTACATCCACATCCTCCATATTTTTCTTGCACATGTTGCTTTCTGTTGGCTGGGAAAAAAATTAATGAGATTTTTTTAAAGATGTGTGGTAATTTTCTGCTCTCAGATATGAATTAAAGACCTAATTAAGATTTAGATACTCAGAAGATGTGTATCATCACTGAAACAACATGGATATGTTGGTGTGAGTCCAGAGGAGGGCCATGAAGATGATCAAAGGGCTGGAGCACCTTTCCTAGGAGGAAAGCCTGAAAGAATTGAGGTTGATCAGCCTGGAGAAGGCTCCTGGGAGACCTTATTATGGTCCTTCAGTACCTAAAGGAGCCTTGCAAATGAGCTGGAGAGCGACTTTTTACAAGTGATACAAGGGACAATGGCTTTAAACTGAAAGAGGATCAATTTAGATTGGATATTAAGAAAAAAATTCCTCACTGTGAGGGGTTCCAACTCTGGAGCTGGCTAGCCCAGAGAAGCTGTGGATGCCTCATCCCTGTGAGTGTTCAAGGTCAGGTTGGATGGGGCTTTGAGCAACCTGGTCTAGTGGAAGGTGTCACTGCCCATGGCAGGGGATTTAAACAAAATGATTTTTAAGGTCCCTCCCAACCCAAGCCATTCTATGATTCTATGAAATGATACCTTTCTGTACCATATTATTCATTTTATATCGTAAGTAATTAAAAGTAATTTGATTCAGCACGAGTGTTCACTTCTGGGTTTTGTTTGTGTTGGAGCAAATTTAATGTTAAGCAATGATCCACATTTTCTGTTGTAACACCTTGTAACTGCAAGTGCGTTTTTTTTTTGTTTGTTTGGGTTTGTTTTTTTTTTTATTTTTTTTAAGTTTCAGCTATCCCTATTTCATTTGTGGGAAGNTTTGTAAAATATGGGCGCCCACAACTGTATCTGTAGAGAATGCCAAAAGCCACACCAAATGAAAGTGTGTGATGTGAATATGTATCTATGTACATAGCACATGTATATGATATATGTGTGATTCATTATAGTGTGTAGCTCTGTGTATTCTACCTGGGCAGGGAGGCAAAAGATTCCAGTAATTCCAGGGCCTGATTCACCATTGCACTGTGATTGCTTTGGTGGTCATGCAAAGTAATTGTAAACCTGGGCAATTAAAGTGGGTTTACAGCTGTCTTGTGTCAGGGAGCTGAATGAAGCAGCCAATGAATTCAGCACAGCACTCCTGCTGTTTCAGTGTCGGGGAAGCTGCTCCCTAGGCATTCTTTCCAGCCAGCATCTCCTTGAGATTGGAGCTGGGCAATAGTTGGAACAATTTGTGTTTTCACAGTACAAAACAGTGAGATCCTTTGAGAGATTCAGTGAACCTCAGCATGCTCAGATTGATTGTTGGAGAAGTCCTGTTTGCTTATGAGTCTAATCCTACTCAGAGGGAGTGGACACAAACTCAGACACATTGTCTGTCTCTGCTCTGCACAGAGCAGCATGAGCTAGGGTGAGTTTGTGTGCTTCCCTGCTGGGGTGGCTGCAATGTCATGGCACCTCCTGAAGTATCTGCATCGTTCTTACAGTACACAGTAGGGCTGTGGACTCTCTGACAGTGAGAGAGAACGTACCAGGTAGAAATAACCCTGCCCACACTGTTTTTCAGATCTCTTTCTAAAGAGCAGTTTTTCCTTCCCAGGGGTAGTACTGGAGTGCAATCAGTGCTTTTGTGCCTGAACTATTCCTTTGTCTTGTTCAGCTGTTCCTCCATCAATGCTGCCAAATAAAGGCTGAACTGTACTACAACTCACGCTGGGGTGTCCAGGCACTCTAGTGCTGTGAAAGAAAAGGCTGGCTTTTTTTCTTTACTAAATAAAATAAGGAAAAAATTCCATGAAATATAATAAATAGACACAAAATAAAAATACACGCAGAAGGCGCTGCGCACACAATAGCTGGAAAGCAGGAGTGCAGCCCTGTTTTCCTCTGCCAGTGGGTCAGTGTGTTCTGTAAGCACTTCCATCCTGTCGGGTCCCCGGTTGGTCTCCACCTGCTCTCCGGCTCGCTCCAGAGGCAGCGCTGACCTGGCCGCTCCCTCATTTCGCTGGCGCCAGCGGCTTGATGGGCCTTGCACTTTGATTATTTGTGTTAACAGTTAATTTAGCACCATGGACACGTGTGCCAAAGCTGCCTCCACTTCCTGCAGCCTTCCAACAAATGGGACTTTTATGAGATGCCTTTCACAGCTCCCCCGCCTCCTCCAGCTCAACTCATTTGCCTCTTTTCTCCCCCACCCCTCCCCTGCCTTCCCTCCCCACCCCGCCGTCTCAATCTCAGCTGTAATCTTTTCTACATCTTGCAGGAAAAGAGCTATTTCTGGCAGCTCTGTCTCTAACACTCGCCCCACTCAAACTGATTTAATGGAGATTTATAGACGCGAGGCTATGCAGCTCTGAGGCACTTTCCTGAAAAGTTTTTCTGTGCCTGTGTTACGTATGGAATTTATTTATTTAATGTTTGGTGTTGCAGCTACACTGTCAACTGTTTGCATGACATATTCCACATACTTATTTTTTTTTTTTTTGCTTTTCCTTTTTTTTTTTTTCCTTTTCCACAAGAATTCCAGCAAAATCCTGTTACACAGCACATTTCTGGTCCAATTCATCCCAGCTGCTAACTTTACCAAGCTAAAATCTGACACCCAGGTCCAATTTCATTAAACCCCAGCTGGCATGGTTCTTTGTGATAATACGGACTCTTGTCTAAGGCAATATGTATTTTGGCTCACTGCTACAAATAAATCCTGTCATAAGTACCTTCTTCCTAGTATGCAGCACACTGCAATGGTTCAAAAAAAAAAAAAAAAA